>LGAG01004045.1:18130-29629 GCA_001278395.1 Lerema accius
TTGAATGATTGCCGCCATAGACAAGGTTCACGAATTAACGTGACGGTTGTTACTCAAGCTGGAAGGTGTAGTACCTACTGTATCTATACCTCATTTTTTTCGTCGTGATTAAAAAGGTAAACAATCTTGGCACTACTTTTATTTATTTCATGAATTAAAAAAAAATTTAGAAGTATACAAAAATGTATTTTGACATTAAATTACTGTTTATACTGAAACCTGGTTTCTCCTAAGGACTGAAGAGGTTTAGAGTACAAGCACGGAAACGGTCAAAATTTTTTTTACCACTATAAGGGTAATGTTATGATTTCATACATTCAGAATTGTATTGGTAATATAAAGCCAGTATTAAAGAGAAATTACGGATAGATAAATTAAAATACGAAATTAGCGGGCATATACCTACGTATTAAAAGACAATGTAAGCCGATGGGCGAGAGAATTAATGAAATTGTCATATTAATAAGTACCTACCAAAGAAAATATACAGACCAAAAAAGTATATGGACGCAGTCTTCGGACCAAAGAAGCGTAGTAGGGAAAAACATAACGTTAATAACAAATGGTAACGTTTCCCGGTACATTTATCGGCAGACTGTGCTCGGTGACATATCAAATCGTAAAAAAAAAATTACCTCAGTTTTGTTCTGAACACTGAGTCTATTAAGTATATTTTTTTGTCCATCCATTTTCTGACCTTGTAATTGCTCACTGAAGTTAAACCGAAGATAAAACTTCAAAAAAATACTTTCGCTTTTAATACCTAATATACTTATAGCATTTAGTACCTACAGGTTACCAATTCTACATAACATAATCTATTGTTTGTTTGAACGCGCTAATCTCAGGAACTAGTGGACCAATTTGAAAATTTATTTTAGTGTAAGATACTATCTTACTAAATAACTAAATGGACTACCATTTAAGGCTATATAGGCTATAGTATAACATGCTAAGATTAATTAATAGGAGAGAAGCAGCTATAAAAATATTGCGAAAGTGGCAAAATTACGCGGGCGGAGTCGCGGCGACCGCTAGTGTACAATATTTGGTCTTGATAATAAAGATGGCGCCAAAAAGTCTAGGAATGAGTGTGTAGGTTCGGACTGATGTCGCCACCTAGCGGTAAAAATGAGAACCTCAGTTTTCGTTCGATGCGCTTTACGAGCCGCATTTAAATTTATAAAAAAAAACTAATAATCCGTGTAATTGTGTACTTTGGTGAATTTAAATAAAAGTAATTGTGCTCTGTGCGTGTGTGCTTATAAAAAATGAAGAAAATAATTAATAATTTACGCGTTCTGTTTCACTTAATGGTCGGCTGGTAGAAAATGCTGCAAGCATTAAGTCCGCCATTTGCATTGCAATAAAGTTAAATAAAAAAATAGTGTACTAGTCCTGGGACTAAGTACCTACAGTGTTCTGCATTTCCATTCAGTGTGATCTACCGAGATTAATTTCAAAATTACCAGCGTTCTTTTTTGTATCAAACATTTTGGCCAATCGAGTCAAATAATTTAGTTATTAAAAGTGCTATGCTAAGCAGGTTATAGTTATTCCGCTTATGACGCCATCATAGCAAAAAAAATGGTGAATTATTGACGAGACTACAGTGTTGTGCATTTCGGCGGTAGCGGCGCGGCGCCGGCGCGGCGGCGTGGAGGTGAGTGTTATACATTTATCTATTTTTACTTGTATCAAACACACTATTTATGTTATAATGTTAAAATTAAACCAAGCAGTAGGTAGGAGTAATCTATACTAATTATATAAAGCTAAAGAGTTTGTTTGTTTGAACGCGCTAATCCCAGGAACTAGTGGACCGATTTGAAAAACTCTTTTAGGTAGTGTAAGATAGTCCATTTATCGAAGAGGGCTATATAGGCTATAGTATAAAATGCTAAGATTAACGGAAAAATTACGGGCGGAGTCGCGGCGACCGCTATTGTAAAATATTTGGTCTCGATAATAATAAAGATGGCGCCATAATGTCTAGGAATGAGTGTGTAGGTTCGAACTGATGTCGCCACCTAGCGGTAAAAATGAGAACCCCGAATTTTCGGTCGATGCGCTTTACGAGCCGCATTTAAATCAATAAAAAATCTAATAATCCGTGTAATTGTGTATCTTGGTGAATTCAAAATAAAAGTCATTATGTCTTGTGCGTGTGTGCTAATTAAAAGTGATGAAAAAAGCGTATTCGTCTTGGGGACTACAGTGTTCTTTATTTTCATCTAGTGTGACCTACCGGGATCAATTTCAAAATTATCAGCGATCTATCTTGTATTAAACAATTTGGCCATTAAAACCAAATATTTTTTTTGTTAAAGGTGCCAAGCAGGTTAGAATTATTCCAGTTATGACGTTATAACAAACAAAATAGTGTATTAGTGACGGGATTGCTGTGTTGACCATTTTGGCGGCGCGGGCAGCGGCGCGTCGCGCGTCGTGCGGGTGAGTGTTATACATTTATCTATTTTTGTTTGTATCAAACACATAGTTTAATTTTATATGTTAAAATTAAACCAAGCAGTAGGAGTAATCTATACTCCTATGCTAATAATATGAAGCTGAAGAGTTTGTTTGAACGCGCTAATCTCAGGAACTATTGGACCGATTTGAAAACTTTTAGTGTAATATAGTCAATTTATTGAGGGAGGCTATAGGCTATATAACATCACGCTGAGACGAATAGGACAGGAGCAGCAATAAAAAATATTGTGAAAGCGGTAAAATTACGTGATGTTATGTACGTAATGACCTGGATCTTGTTATCATGGTTGTCATAACTTAGCGACGCCTGCAATGTTTTTTAATTAAAGTAAATACATAATATCATTGGAAGTTAAAAATTTCTAGACAAGTAGGTATGTGAACTGTCTATTTCATGTCAGTCACAGATGTTTTAGAACAGCGAGAATTTGATAAAATTCGTGATTTCAAATCGTTACTTGTCATTCTTTTCAAACCGATATTTATTGCAGTTTGTCTTATAATAGAACTAGCTTGTGTTTTTTGTTATACTTAAGTAATAAATTCGCAATTTGTTTGTAAATATTTCTATAGAACATTCGACAAATTACAGCCGGGTCTAACAGCTGCAAAATTACTAAAGCTACAGTTTCCTGTTATTTTGTTAAATACCTATAGATATCTATAAGTAATATTTATCAGTATAGGTATTAGTAGCTTCTACTCTGTACTTCGTTTATTAAAAAGTATGTATTCATTATAGGTACCTACCAGAGACATGGGTACCTGAGAAGGTAAGTAGTTTTTCGTGCCTTATAGTAATTTTTGATTTCTTAATAGAGCTGATATATAATTGTCTATAGCTGGGTCTAGCCATCTAGTCCTTTGTCAGTTCTGTTATAGGAAATTTTCATACGGATAAATAGTACCTAGATCTGTTTTATGTAACTTCTTGTGTACTTACCTAATAATAGATGGTATCTATGTTTACAGTTGATTACGTAATATATTTACCTATTTGTATCATATTTTCTGCAATTAAAACAAATACACATATACTTATTCTAAACTTACAATTATTAATATCAACAAAGTATCGTGTGAATGTAACTGGTAAATCTGATGGTAAACTAGTAATTGTTAATCGTTGTCTATTTCGGCACAATCCCACACCAATCAGAGTACTTACAAGCTGTTAGTTTTTCCTTTCGATTGCTAATCAGGTACTTTTTCGCCACGTGGCAACACCGTGGCAATTCCCTGGCAACGTGGTGACAACTAGCATAGGTCGCACATAAATCGCGTCGCACTGCGTCGTGGGAATATAATTGATTTATCGTTATCGCTGATTGAATATAATCGTTAAAACTGACAGATATTTACATTTGACGAGAATATATTCTTTCTGTTTCTTGTTCTCAGACTTATCAATATTTTTTATTCCAATAATTTGCAATGAATCCCTTGGAAAGTGGGAATGTGTATCGATTACATTTTTTTGTGAATTAAACAGAATAGGTTCATCTAAGTTAGTGAATATGAATAATTAATAAATTTAATAATGTCAGTTCATAATTATCATGGTTTTTTTTTCGATGTTATGTTGAGTTCGTATAGAAATAAACGTCACGTAAACGTTAGTAGGTACAAAGATAATAGGAGCCAGAGTACACTAGAGGTGATCCTCTTTCAGTGGTAGCAACGCGTTTATAACATCAACAACAAATGCTAACGATTACTAACTGAAGTGTCTATTTAAGTTTACTAACAGGACTAAAAAGCACAAAAATTCCATAGTCCTTTTACTAATGAATTAACTAATCAATATTTTCTATGTAGGTGGGTAGGTATAAAATATCATTAGCAGTAGTACTTTATTGTAGAGTATTTTTCAAAAGGAATGTCAGTGGTGTACTATTCCTGAACAAATGTACCGTAATAATCATTAGCCTCCTAACGACGTCTACTTACCTTACTTACCTGCAGGCCACGAGTATTCGCAAAAGCCAGTTATGACGTCATTAATTTTATAATATTTAATTTTACTCCTTGCCTTTATAGTTGTATGTAACATACACAGTAGGTGCCTGATTATGATTAAGGTTAATTAATTATTATTAAAAAAACGGTCTAGCCGATAAATATTATGTTATGAGTTCAACATGAAAATCCTTTTACTATTGTAAGACAGTTTAATAATTCTCAACAAACCTAATTCAATCGTAATAACATACGAGTACCTCATCAATTTCATCCGCGTTATATTGAAAAACAAAACGAATAACAGCTGTTTATAAATTCAACAAAATATTCGCGTAATACGAACCCATTATCATACTTCCAATTCAAAATCAGAACTGCATTCAAATTGGATAACCATACATCACGACCTGCCGTGTCAACAAACTTATCAGCACTGTTCGGTAACACGCTGCCAAGCAAAAGTGGGGCTTATTCCAATCTCAAAGGGGTGATAAAAGTTTTGTCGAGTAAGATGTTAAGTTTGCATGCTATGTCATATCCGGATGTCGGATGTAGGCAAGCGTTGGTGCAGAAAATAATATGTCAAGGGGACTCTCACCTATGACGGCGGCGCGGGCTTTCGACAAGACAATTAAAAATGTTTTTGGTAATAAATCCGACGTAGTTATTAGTTAATACATAGAGTATATACGAGTACATAGAGAACTCATAGGAGTTTAGAGGCAAAACGGCGTTGGGAATGGTTATACCCTAACACTATAATATACTCTGCACTTTTATGTAAGCTTATGTGTAGGTCGGTTTGTATTTTGGATGACATTAGGCGTCCAATAGATCACGGTTCGAATCCTAGATACTAAATTGTTTACGTTTAAATACTAATGAATTATAGTATGGCCACTTCGCTTAACAAATATACATAATATCGTTAGAACGCTACGCGTAGTGATGTCTAAGCTTTGCGAAAAGATTAGAACGGGTAGTTAGAACATTGAATGTTCAAGTATGCATCTATTATTTGGCCAGTGTGGCGGATACTGGTTTTTCCTCCTTATACTGTGTCCTAAGCACAAGCCTAGCACTGAACTGTATGGTCAATGGTGAAGGATAATATCTTGAGCCGATTTATAATTTATTGATCGTTTGATTTGCACTGAAATTGTTAAATTGTCAATACTACTTAGTGATCAGTATTAATAGATAGTAGGAGTTTTTTGATGACTTCCGTTATCAGAAGGGAGGAATTGTGTATCGAAGTGTCAAAAATAGACGTTAAGACATCTTAGATGCACTCATGTTCCTATGCCTCAAGGTATTAGAGGGGTAGACACCTGAGTAGTAATTCACACTTCAATCATCTCAATGTAGTCTGGTCCTATAGGCCGTTAAAGCAAGTCGTAAAATTCACGAAGAATGAAGTTAAAAAAAACAGTCGAATACGCAGTAAAAGTTTCCATTTATTACCATCTCAAACAATATTATTCTAAATATTGATCAGAATCATCTACACGGATCGGAAAAATGTATGTAAAAATATTCACAAGCAAAGCTCGGTCCGCCATTATTACTCGTATTTCAGGGAATGCGACATGCACGCCGCCTGGCGGCCGGTACTCACACACCTCTGACAGCATCCGCAAGATGGCCGCCCGGATGCTTTCTTCCCGCCGACGTTTCATTGCACAAAGCACCGTAACAAAACTGCATTTTCTCCTCAACTTCCTTCCACAAATTCACAACTCATTTGCATAAATAACCGCTCGAATCCTCGGCTCACTTCCGCGCACTCCTCCGCTCACTAGCTCAGTACTGTCGGAGAACGGCGACACACAACCGACACCGAATTCAAACCGAACGGTCGTCCACGCACAGTACGAACTAATCACCGATCGCTAATTAGCATGACGGAGCTATGTCTTCTACGACAGCGGACCGTCGAATGAAAACCTTCACCATGTTGTTACTGAATTTTATACTCCATCCCAGTAAGCAGAGCCTCCAAGTTTGCCTCCTTCAAATTCGTTATGCATACAGCACCAAGGGCTGTTGAATACCGTTCGCGTTTATTTATGAACAGGCAAACTTCTGGTGGCTGGTAGGACGTACGAAATACGATATAGGCTCGCCTCGCGGGTGCGGGACGGTAACTGCCGGCTACAACGCCACGTCGCTCCACAATGCATACGATCGCTGAAAAAGGGCTTTTTATGTATTCAACTTCACAACTCTGTAGCTCATCTGCAAGTCGTATTATGGACCTAATTAACAAGTTAATATGGACGATCCGGGGGCGCGTCTGCGCACAGCCGGCGGAGCCCCCAAGTTTGCGGCATTTTTAAAATTCTCACGCGTGTCATCGGCTGCAGCGTCTCGCAGATCGAAATTCCAACTTTCCAAACGATATTTACATTTACCTGAACGGGAAATATTTTAAATTTCGAAGCTACGGGCACCGCTGCGTTCGCGATTGCGACTTTGCAATGGTAAGGAGCGTTCAGAAATTCCGCCCCGCCCGACACCCCCATCACAAAGTATAATGATATCGTCGCCGGCGTTATTATGGGAATCGTCATAAATATTTCATAGAGAACGAGGGCAGTAATGACCGAGTGACCGCGGAAGGTGGCTCCTGTATCGGCGGGTGGTCGCCGCGTCTCGCCCTGACTCAGCAAAAACTCGCTGCCATGTCGATGATATGGCTGACTGCTCATAATCGGTCTTCGATGATAGATGTTGTTAGTAATGGGCGCTCGATTCATAGCACACTGGACGACTATTGTATAGGACTTGTTATAGAACCCAACAAAACAAGTTCCTTAAGTATTTTTCTGTCAGAAGATCATTAAAACAACTATACGTAGTAACAGATGATTCCAATGAAAAGCAAGTGTTGAATGTTTGTCTGTTTTTGTATGTCTTCATTATTTTTGTACTTAATCTACTCAAGGATTAGCCAAAGTTACTGGACAGATATCTACTTCCGTTATTCCAATAGCCACCCACTTTCCAACGGCCACTGATGGGCTGTACAGACGTACAGATTAGTGCAAACTTTAATAACTGTTGCTTTTTTAATACCTGTTCTTAATATTGTATAAGTTCTTCAATTTGTATTTCAAGAATTGCATATGCACGAACTCAATCTATTTCGTACACATAGACAATGATTACAAGTCTAATGTCTCGTGCTTGAATAAAATCACTTTCTATATCGTATTAACCAAAAGTTCATTCGACTAGATTCGTTAATTGATCTATCTGAAATTGAGGAACTTTTACTAGGTTCCCTGATCCCTAAACTGAAATTGAGAGTGACCTGAGATGAATTTTAAGAAAATATGTATTACAAAAAGTAGCTCTACGTAGAACTGATCAATCTATCGATTTTGACTTCAAAGCAATGTCTTGTCATACAACTATAACTAGTAGAGTTAGTCTCCGGGGGCTCCGTGACGCGCCTGAAGGTGCCTAATTACCCTGGCTGGACACTACGTCCTTTGATCATGCCGCTTTGATCGGGCCGTACTGAGCTATAGAGTTATGCGGACATTTTCCGCCCACGAAAAAGCTTTCTACTTTTCTAAGATATTTGCATCAAAAATAAGGTAGTTGAATGAGCTATCTTCTATCGACGTCAAATGGGATTATTGATGTTTTAATTGCTCATGAGGGTGTGTCGTTGTTATAAATATTTAATAGGTGAGTAATTTATACGATTATTTACGGCTTATCGCGGGGTTAGTAGGTGGAGCAGATCTATTGTTTACCGCTTTGTTTCAGTATGGATTGATTTTTGATGACTTAATGTAACGCAATGTAATGATGACAACTGGACTGACTGTTCTCGGACCGAGTGTGCTATGACGTATGAGAGATTGAGGCTGATCGGATACAGAGGTTAGTAGACGCTGACTTGGTTCGTGATGACTCAAACAGTAAAAGACCGGGATTAATGTGTAGTCCAAGACTTTTTCCTACTAGCAATTACCCGATTTATCAACCACGCTCGCAGTTGATTGGCTTGATCAATCAAGCCAATACGCCAAGCATTTAATTGGAATAAATAATATTCAATTTCTTTGCGGAATGTCCGTCGTACTCCATAGCCCCATCTAGTTGCTCGCACCGATCTCCTTTGACGACTGAAACTTGTTACAGTCCGTATTAAAATTCAAAAACGACTCACGAAACTCTGTCTCGATTCCTGAAAACATTATTCAGAGGATTTGAATAATGATTTTGTTTTAGTCTGTGCACACCTCGCCTAATGTATGCGAGAACCGCGCCGTCCCAACTCCGTAACGTGATTTTTGAAACCACTTAAATGCTTCTAAAACTTAATTTTGGAACTAAGCGTTGGTTGTTTCGGGAAAGCTGTTTACGAGGCGTACAGTTTTAACGTTCAGTTACGCGGCCCTTTCGAATTGATGTAAATAGGGTGTTCGTTACGTTTTGGGAAGTATAGCAATAGGGACTGTAAGGTTCGCAATATTAGTGACGGAAATCGTGTTTGTTTAGGTTATATCCATAGTAACAAAAATAATTATCATTCACAATCGTAATTTTTTGAACCTAAATACCAAAGGAAAATCTTTATAAGTACGATATCCTTTTATATTTGGACGTACCTACCTATCAATTTTTTATTTCAGTTATTGTTAGACATTTTTAAAATAGAAAGAAAAATAACTATTCATTTTGTCATGCCACGATTATAATCTTTAATCATAAGTATCTTTCAATATAACTTGAATTTCTTCATCTAAGTAAATTTGTACGTGAAGTCTATACTACTACCAAATGCTAAACAATAAAAAAACAGCAAAGTAATCAATTCTGGCCCTTAATTCTAGCAAATAAAGTACACTTGTTATTCTGCACCGTGCAAACGTAACTTGGTGTCATTTAGCGAGTGATTCCTCTCAGTTTAGTCATAAAAATGTTAATGTAGCGAAAACAAACAGCGTAATATATGCGAGGGGGAATTAAACAGAAGACGACCAGTGCCGTGCGTCGTCGTCGCTGATAAAATAAAACTCGGCAAATTGAATGGCTCCGGAGAATTGATTCTGTGGCGAGTGGTACACACTTATGTAATTGAATGGGATTGACTGTACGAGATGTGGTAATGAATGAGTTGTAGCTAGGTTGATGTTTGGCCTGTTATTAAACGCTAAACGCTAACACACTCATATTGGAGTCGATTAGGATGATTCGGTTCGAATTTTAAAACTTTGGTAGAACATGAATTTTAAGGTGCATCTCCACCAAATATAAGTAGCCAAAATATTTGTTGGTGGTTGCCTATACAAATCAGTTGTTTTGTTTGGTGAGGACACTTAGTTTTGCGAATGAAAAACACTACTTCATAGAGCACTGATTAACTAAACAACCTCACAATATAAATGTTAGCCTACAGTAACGCTCCCTGCCTGTGATTATTAAGCTTGATAACACCTACATGGAGACTGAGCCGTTTATAAATGGATGATGGATGACCAAAACATGATGCGAAAGTCAGGAGGAAATTTCACCTACTAATACTGTTGATTTTGCGGAGTATTTCCTAGGTATTGTAAACAATAAATTCGTAAATGATGACAACGATTTTGTTATTGATGAGAAAGAAAACGCCTGTAGCTAGGCTACTTCAAGTTTTAAAAATAAATTACTTAAATTATCTTAAAAGTCCACATTTGTAGTAAAAAAAAGAAAAAAAAAGATTATAATCGTTCTAATGACGTGTTTCTATTCGCGATAATTCCTCGTTCTGTCTATTTGCGTGGACTGCGACTTTCTTTAGTAGAGTGGGATGCAGACACTCTTGTAGCGCTGCAATATAAAGTGCGGGAAAATGATGGATTTCCTCCGAAACGCTGCAAATTATTCAAATTAATGCGCCGGCGAGGTAAAGCGCCATTTTCCTGTTTTGTTTTGGATGCTGTAGTTAGATATTTAGTCACTTAATACAAGATTTAGGTACCATTTGGCTATTAATCTTCATTATGTTTGAAACTATTAGGTACGTAACTGTGTAGTTATTGATATTTCGAAGGATTTCCTAGCGGCAAGTTAAAGGCCGTTTCATGTCGTTTCGAATGACTTTAATGTTTAGGTATTCAAAGTTCACGAGAAATCTTCATTGTAAGCATATTGTTACTTTTAAAACTAAGATTTATTTTTTTTCAAAATTATTTCTACAAAAAATCGTAATAACATAATATATTTTATAAGAATTTCAAAATGTTTATGACTTTAAATAATATAACTCCTTTACTCCTGTTGTTTAGAAATCGACAATCGTACTTCTGAAGTAATGGTATCTTTTTAAAGTTATTAGCAGTATTTGGTATACAGAAAACTGACTATCTCCTTCAAAACAAAAATCCCTACCGAACCCGGAAAGTGAGTCAGAAAAAACTTTGTTAAGCATCTGCGAGACGCAGTTTCAGTTCATTTCCGTCTGAATGTACATAAAAAGTTAAGGTCCTCCTCCGGCTGTAAGACGCATTTCGCATAATGCTCGCTATTCAGTATACGACTTTACGAAACTTTAAAAGCTATTGCGAATATTGGACTCAAATACTGTGCTCTCGTTTGTAGTTACAAAGTACTCGTAGTAGTTAGTACCTACTACTGTAGTTACGTACTGTACTAAATGTTATTTGTTTAGTACAAAGTTTATTTTTGTTGCTTTTATCAATTTTGCCAGACAACGACCGAGGAAGCGCGTAAAGATTTTGTTTTCATGTACTGCAGGAACACACCTTAAAAATATTTATAATCAAAATTAAACACACTAAGATCCAGCGCTATAACGCATCAATAGCGATATCGACTTAACTTATATCCCATCAGTTTATACCATTGCCTTAGACTGCAAATTTTTCTAAAAAAATTAACATCACTGTCTTCAGTGAAGTAGTGAAACAGCCTTTGCTTTAAATTATTAGATCAAAATCAATCATTTTGTCTAATGAAACATTTTTTTTTAAGATTTTTTTTTGTTTATTTACTCAAAAACGATCCTCCTCCTCCTTTGCG
>LGAG01004045.1:36941-69878 GCA_001278395.1 Lerema accius
CATAGGATACATTTTATCCCGATTATAGGTTCCCTTGGGATAAAATCAATATTTTGTTTATCGACTTTTCCGCGGGCGGAGCCGCGGGCATCGTCTAGTAATTCATAATTGTTTAATGTTTAAGCTTACTTTTACCAAAAATAACGCACCTTAAATACATTTTTATCTTCTAATTCACGGACTACCAATTCCAAGGACGCGTCCATTATTTTCTCATAATTACCTTTATTAATTTGAGAAAATAAGGCAAGTGGCGGCCCTGTGAGCCGAAGCGCTTTAGCTTTGCGCCGCCTTCGTCGTTTATATACCGCTTATATACTGTACCACTGTATTGTTATATACAACGTAGATATCTGATAGAATTATTACTATGACAGTGTATTGTTGATATATTCAACAGTATGACCATCAGCTATAGTCAACGTTTTATAGTAGCTGTATACTACCTAAAGATGTTTGGGCGATGGCAATCGAAGCACAGAATTGTTACAGTTATTGTTCAAGGCCAGTTACATGGCAAAAAGAGTAGGTCGTAGAAAAACGTCGTAGAAGAAGGTCGTAAAAGAACTTTGAATTAGAAATATTCTTCTGGTAAAAAAGGCACCTGTTAATTATTTAGAACTGCAGCGTGAATATTGAATTGAGCTACCTTTAATAATTGTCAACTTTTCATAAAGAAATTAACCGTGTAAACCCGATCTTGGCAGCATGTTTTTTAATAGAAATAGCACAGAGTAAACAAGCATTCTAGTCGTGTAATGAAAAGTAGTTGGCCAATGGACAGTTAGATTCTAAACGCACCATGTTTCGTTATTTTCAGTTGCCCTTTACTTACTTTTATTCTGTGGTTTATATATTATCCTTTTAAGATCTCCGCTATCGCCCAATGTCGCGGACTGTCGTGTCTTTATTGCCGAACTCGAGTACCCGTGGACCCTCCATGTTTGGTGAGATCGTAGATTTATTCGCTTTGATGGACGCTTTGATAAATAAACTTTATGACTTTGAAAATTTTGATATCATTTTCAATTCAACAATGTATTGTTGAGATGGAGAAATTAAATATCATGACAGGTGGAAGAACGTTTGAACCGACTTCTCTGTCGTAAAGCGATGTGGCTTCGCTTTTACGGTCATTATTTACGATGTACCTAATCTTTATTTTTAATATCTATTGTTAATGTAACGTAGAAGTTATTTTTGTACTCTAGCGCTCAAGTAGTTTCATGGATTTATACCTAGTTATAGAGAGAACTCAAAATTACCATATCGATATTTCGTAGTTATTAAATAAGAACACAGGTCAATATGTGGTAGTAACGCAGATCTTTCTCTGACATAGGACTTTAATATTATTCGATAGTAAATAATTTGTAAATCAAGAAAGGATCAGCTAATCTACCTGTACACTGGCTGTTGTACTTTTACCGAAACGCCATAATAACGTAATTTATACCATGATCCAGGTATAGGTTCTTAAGATAGACAAGGAACCTGAGCACCATGAAGGAGAAGAAGTAAAAACCTTCCAACAGATAACAAAGATAAAGCCACGTTAACTATAATCATACTTAATAAAAATGTTGATTGACTGACAGACACACTACAGCCTAAACGGATAGACCTAGAAGCATGAAACTTGACACAGAGGTTCCTTTTAGAGTGTAGGGGAGCACTAAGAACGGATTTTTGGAAATTCACATTTTAAGGGGGTGAAATAAGGGTTGAAAGTTTGTATGAAAATTAACCAAATTTTAAAGCAAGCAATGTGATAATTGGTATTTGGGTTTATGGTTGAATGAGGTAAAAAACCTAATTCAACAATAAAAAAAAATCCGCAAGCAAAGCTGCGGGAAATAGCTCGTATCTAATAAGCCTTCATTCTATCAAGTACCTCTTATTCCTTATAATTATGGCATATATTTCCGACTCATAAACACGCTATAGCAGAGTAGACCCAAAGACCATTCCATCCCATCAGCCTCAATACTTCAGATATATTGTATCGTTTCAATCTAATACCATTCTGGAGACAATAAAACAACCCGCTGTTGTTGCGATAAACTTAATTAATTTCCCGCAAGTATGTGGTTGGAGTTGAGTGGTATGGAGTGTGGAGTGGACTAGAACCTCAATTACAGTAATGGCGGTGATATAAAAGTGGAATGATAATGTGGGAGGGGCAATCGAGAGGTCACCGCATCTCATTGGGACGCCCTATGCCTCCTCTGTTTGTGCGGCTGTAATTGACAATTGCGAATGGAATTTGAGGGCTTTTCTTAAAAGGTTTGGTAATTAAAATGTATGTATTACGTTTTTATGTAAACAGAATTATTTTATACTATAAAAACTGTCGGTATACCTTAACTTTGTTGTAATTTTTTAGTGTTGAAATTGTAGGCAACAACCTAATAAAAACAAAACAATTGAAAGTGAAACTAGTTAAATCTACATTATTATTTAATTTTATAATTATTTTAATACTTAAATAGAAATTCTTCGATAGTTTTCTATCAAGAAACAGCGACACTGTTTCCCGTTTATAAAAAGGTACAAGTTAACATAAAGGTTAGAAATATTATGTAAAATTAATGGTTATTGGGGATCGATTTATAAACTAAGCCAAACAATTCCCTTACGGCCCAACTATGAGGCGTGAAGTGTTTCAAAAATGGCCCTCGCTGATATTCAAATGGGGCGAATAAGGGACAAGTAGCAAAAACTTGCCCCCCTCATTACCATAGTCTGTAAGTTGGACACACGATGTTAGAAACTGAAATTGGAGGTGACACTCACTTGCAAGAAGTATATAATATAGAAGTATAATGTAGTGTCAAGTAAGGCCATATATAAAGCCACAGTATGGTCGCATTAGACCTTATGAAAAGTATTGTGTTAAAAAAATATTTTAAAGTTGTTTCAAATTTTTAAAAGGTTTTTAAAACGAAATTAAATGTATTGCGTGTTAAAGCTAAAATTTTAATTTATTTTATTTTCTTAAAAATATGCGCTCCCAATTTCAGTAAATATCTAAATAGACATTTGAGGCATCTTATTTGGCTATGAAAGATTTTAATAAATTTATTCTTTGACAATTCATATTGCATCTGCAGCTTTTATGCAGGTGTAGGTACTTATAATGCAAACGTTGGCTTGATTTTATTGTAACAAATACAAATTCTTTTAAAGACGTAAATAGGACCTCCATTCCCCACTCTTTCTGGTGCCTGGTGCCGTAGGTGGGCACTAAAAAGCATCTTCGCGTCTGTCTCGGACGGGCCACTTGTCATAAGTGAGCGTGATAAATCGTTCCGCGACATCTAGCGTCGGCTCTGTTACTTATTGTACCCTTATGTACAAACTACCCGCGCTAACTTTATTGTTGCTTTTTTATTTGCTATCCGATTTTAACCACTATTATTTAGTAAATAAGATGCAGTGTCGTGTTAGCTAAGTTACAGTATTATTTGTAAGTAGAAAAGTTAAGGGAGACACTTAGAAGATTCGAGTAATGTTCTCAGTTATGTTGCCATTATGATAAATTAGTGATTTAATTATCTTTTATGGGCATGTGCAGGAAATTGTTATGTTGTCTTTTTCTTAGAAACATGGCGTTTAATTAAATTGAAACGGTATCTAATAACATAGGATAATATATTTTCTAAATACCAATAATGGGAATATCAGATATAAATTTAAATATTTTGTAATTAAATAGGTAGATGTATTATTTCATAAATCTAACTTGCCTAAGAAAGAATTAGTCATTTGTATTAACTATGTTTCCATCATCCACCATTCCATCATTATGTTTAAAATAAAGTTATTTAAAAAAAATCATTCGACGAATAAATTAACACTTACTTAACTATTAGTAGATACAGTTTATTTTGTTTTGAATCTGAATTGCAGTTAGAATGATTTACTACCGAGTCATAAGTAGAATTTGAAACAACCTAATGATGAAATAATAATAATATACGTCCTAAATGAAAACAAACGCAACAGCACCGCCATTTTTCACCCCGTAACCGCCATCAATCTCTTGTATTCCGCTGCACCATTACTTAGTTCCGGCAGCGATCGCTAGATGGCGTTATATTCATTAATTATGCATACTGATGACCTGCTCTAATGAGGCAGAGTTTTCTTACGAATTTTGGCAACATTGCGAGATTAGGGGAAACGGTTTGATACAGAAATGCTTTGAATTCTTTGTAAAATATCTTTTGGGTCTCTGTTTTTCGTAATTAAGATACAATTTATTAAGTTTAAATCTGGTAAATAAAAAATTCTGTAGGGTCCATGTAGATGATGAAATCTAAAAATGAATTTAATAATAATGCTAATACAATTACTGCTTTGACATGTGGTTATTACTCAATTGCTTATAAGCTATGATAGAAACCTTCGAATTGAGTAATAACATAGACTGTTGTGAAAAAAAATGGAGCTTTAGTTGCAGCTGAACTTATAGCATTAAAACCTTACCTAGCATTACCTAATTTTAAGATACTTAGGTATAAACAGATCCTTTTACTACCCTACACGTTTACGAAAATCATGCAGCTCTTCGATAAAAACATTTATAATACTACGTCAATAAATAAAAAGCCCTTTTCACAAAACATCAAGTATAACTTAAAACATCAGGCGCACATTCTGTTTGTTCAGAATAAAAATGTTAATATACGGCTCCAATCAGCCGTGGAGCTTCTTTGACGGACGATGGATCGCCGTACGGAAATATTCGATGGACGGAGGGTAGTCGGAAAACAAATAAATGTTACTTTTGAGTTCTCTAGCATTGGGATTTTCTTTTAGCTTTTTTGTTTTTCTAGAAAACTGCGTCAGTTTTGGCAACTTTTTTTTCTTAATGACTAAGTTTAAGATTAAACTTTTTAGCGTATAATTTTTCGTTTCAGAAACAGGTTTAAATAAGGTCATGATGTAACTATGACACGATAAATATTTGAAAGCTTTAAAGAAGAAATTTTACGAAATAATTATTAAAATTATTAATGCTGAACAAAAGCACACTTAAGTTAACATAATGTTAGATTAATCATTATCAAAATATTGCAAGTTCAATGATTGATAGACATCAGCCACGTACTATACCATACGATTTCACAACAAAAGACGCATTACATTCTTGCACAATCATCCCCACATTCTTACGCATAATACAGTATTATTCAATAAACAAAACCCTCAAACATCTCGATACGTGATAAATTACACGCGATCGAGCCAATCCATCTTGTTCCCAAATTAGACCCCCACTCACTTTATATGCACCCTGGACGAAGCCAGAGAGAAAAATAAAGGAAATTTATAGATTCGGACGACCAGCGACCAGCGCCGTTATATTTTATTGTTATTGCTAGCCTTTTATATTATCTATGGTACTGGTTATTGATAAAATACTCGGGGGATGGCTTTCCTTGTCTGTAGCTGGCACTCGGGAGATTTTAGTTCTTTTTAAACAGAATTTCGGTTGGACTTCGAGTTTTCTTTTGTCATTACTAATACTAAGCAGCCTAAGCTAATGCACATCGTTGATATCGTTTATAGGACCATTAACATTTATTATTGCTTGCTTTAAGGGACGATTTTTTGCTTTAATTTGTTCTTAATTAGTTTCCTTTTCTTATAAAGGTATAGCTGGCTAGCAGCGCGGAGGTTGTTAAAGCCAGCCCCGCCTACAAAAGTATTTCCGCGTATCTGCGACTAATTACCTTGAGATTTCCATACGCCACCGCGTTTCGCAATAAGTCGCGTAATCCTATTTCTTATCTGCGGCTCTAATGTCTTCCAATTTGCATCGTGTTACTTACAAAAAGCTTTAACAACTCTTCGCTACTCTTTGAGTTCTACAACTGTTGCAGATATTATGTTTTGGTTCGTAACCAGATGGATTGGCTTAATGATCTCATTCAAATTCTGTTTTAAGTCTAAATTAATTACTGAATCATGAAAATCGTTACATTAGAAAAACTACCTACCTACTTCCCATAATTGACGTAGGTAAATAAATGTCCATTTATCAGGTATTCGATGTAATAAAACCACTGAAGGTGACGTACTTATTAAAAATGTATTCCTTATTGTTAAAAAAAATTAAGGCTACATTAAAAAAATTCTAACAAAGTTTTCGAACACTTATCAATTCTTATTTTCCTTTTCGAATGAAATACAGACATCTTTTCTGACTTCCGCACATGACTTAACATGCGCGATCTCGTTTCTCTAATTATTCCTCAAAGCTCAAAGATTTGTGACTTCATTTCCCTCACAGTGAAATCTCAGAGCTTTGGCAAAAAAGCTCGCTTGAGCCGAATCAAAGGCTATGCTAATTGGGGGCGCTATGGTAATTAGTAGCGACCTCTCTCGACGAGTGGATGAACTGATAATTTCGACGTCTATTTGCACACGGTTTTAGGGGAGCCGATTCGAATGTTTCAACTGGGAATTGTGTGTTTTAGAGAAGAAAGAGAAAAAGGTTGGCTTTTACCTTTTTTAAGCGGAAATAAAATGTTTATTATGTGGTTTAATTTCTTTATTTAAATTCAGCCTGTGTTCGAAATCAGAAACATACTGATACTATTTTAAGGAATATGCTGCATTAAAATGTTGAACCTTCTATATTGTGCTTAGTATTAGTTAGTAACAATATTGACAGTTATTAATTTAAGTCCAATTTTTTGTGTAAAAATATAGCCACTGATTTTTAAATACAAACAAAATGTTTCTACTCGTATTAATCTTTTCAAACTTCGCTTCTCAAATTGACAGTCTGAGGTACAGTTTTTAATTTAGGAATATATTACGGCAATATTTTAAAACTTTATGTTTGCTCTTCCGGTTCCGTTTTTTAATTTTCTATTTATTAATCCTCTTCTTGACGCCTGTTAATATATTCCGAGCCCGCGTCCAAATTGAAAAGTTTGTCTTCTAAATTAAATACTCTCTCTTTGATTTTAATAATGGGAACGAGCGTCGATGCCGAGGAATTTTTAGGTCTGCTTACATTGATTGTAGATAAAATATAATTAGATAACATTATGGTAATAGAGTTTGTTTTTTGACTGAAGGCAGTATTAAATAATGCAGGTAGTTCTATTTTCACTGTTCTTGAGACTTGTATTACGTCTGTGAGACTGTGACAATATGTAAAATCGCAATAGGATTTTGTAGCCAGTTACAAGTTTGTATCTACGCAGTTTATATTTTCAAAAAATGTTAACAGCTTCAAACATAATAAATCGACTGAAAAATCGTGCTCTAGAGAGTATGAAACGCAAGCAAAGTCATGAGCAATAGGTAACAGTCAAACATTATTTTTCTCAGTTCATGAACATTATGTTTTCTAGAGGGTGCATTATTTCTAATGTAGCGTCAACACTGGACAAATGCTATGTACCTAATTTGACAAATTATGGTAAGTAGATCGGAAGTAGGGATGAAACAGACAAACAGACAAATGTTAAAAAGTCGTAGTAATTGTTGATTTTAAAGTTGAATGATATGAGACACAAGACATTGAAGCCGTAACGGATATTATTGTTGATGTTTATGAAATATCAAAAATTGCCGTTGGACACGAGTCGTAGGCAGGCCTGGAGGCAGCAGGCGCAGGTAAAACAACGTTGTATCGCCGACATCGGCGATGGCGGGCGATACGCAGATCGGCCGCGCATAAATTTGCATTCGTTTCATAACCACTGAACGGGGGAATAAAATTAGACGCACATGCTTCGCTTTTTTAAAACGGTTGTTTTTACTTTTTTCCCATACAGCCAACGGTTAACCGAAATTCGTCTTCGTCATTAGGATACTTTTTGGTTCACGGGACGCGGCTTATAAATTTCTGATTTTTTGGAAGCGAACGATATTTTTTTGTGCAAACAAAACAGCAATAAATTATAATAATATACGAATTGAGTATTGCAATTTTACCAAATGTTGGATTTTGCAAAAGTTATGTAAAATTTATAAAGCACTTTGAATTTCTTATGCAATTCAATTGTCAGTTATTTGGATAATTATATTAAATTATTTTTAAAGATATTTCTTTCAAAGTTTGCTAATAAGATTTGATTATCATTTAGTTGAGTTGAGTAGTGCCGATTGTTATCATGACAATGATTATAATGCTTTAAGTAAAATCTTTAGAGCTTGATCATCATAAAAACACCAAATAATTGTATTGCTTTCCTAAATATACAATTTGGAACTTGATTGTCATAGAAACAACAGTTGACAGAGGTTAGTAACCAAAGAACTTATATAAAAGTTAGCGCTACAACAGCCCCACCTAGCGTGCGTTGTCGTCACGTGAGTGCCCCGCAGGTGTTCCCAGGACAAATAGAAATACCAACTAACGACTGCACAACGGATGTCTTTAGATATACTGTACAGTGTACATTCTGTCGCATATCTTACATGTTTCTCTCAATCTATTTTATGTTTCTATCTACAAGTTCGACGAACTATTGGATGTGTTCTATTTTTGTGTTGTCAATATTTTGACTAAGTATTTCAAATGATTATTATTTCTTCTTTGTGTAATCTGTTCCCTGCTGCTTCAGTGAAATATTTTTGCGAGTAAAGTTAAAGGACCTATTTAGACACCTACTTTTGGTCCTTATACCTACTAATTGAATTATATGCCTACTAATTTGAAATATGAGTTTTCCAAGTTGATGTTAACAACATAAACTAGACACCAAAATAACATAAAACCAGATCCAAAGACTAGAATTAAGTTTCAAACTTTTAATTGAAATAAATTATAACCAAACACATAAGTATATAGTGTTGCTATTCGCCGTTAGATGGCGCTGCACGTCGAAGAAATTAATTTCAACGACAGGTTCGTCATAAAAGTGATGATAATGTTAAATGAATTATGTATGTTTGAATGTGAAAATTAATATTTATAAATGTCAGTCACGCATAGGTTTTGGTTAATAGAGTTGTTGGGCTAGGTTATGGGTTCATTCATTACGTTATGTTAAACATAATTATGCATAATTGTTTATAAATCAAAACATGATTTTATTAACTGATAATGATGGATGTTGACTTTGCATAATCTTTCATGTTCGTCTTATACAGGATGTAGTGTTTGCATATCGACACTTATGTTATAAATCGTATTTTTTATTAAGAAATTAATACCGAGTAAAGTATGTTGATTACTGTAATTCAAATAGATTTTATTACTATTACATTAAAATTGTTTCCTCATTGTTTGACTGACAATAACTTAGGAACGGATTAACTAATTAGATACTTTTTTTGTTCTCTTTGTATTTGTGAGGACAAGGTTAATCCACCAAAAATCGAAAAAAAATTATGGCACCTACATTTGTATGAACAACTCAATAACTGACATATAGAAAATATTCTCATGACAAAATATAATGTATATGTAGGTATATCAATTTATTTGGAACGCTCTACAGTACAAACTTTTATAATGAGATGTCATTAGATTCGTCTTCACTGTACCTAATAGTGACATAGGCTATAATATTATTATTTTCATATCGACGCTCCCAAAAAGTAAAAAAATGTACCGGTTTTTTTGTTCATCTTAGATAAGTATGTAAGTACCTGCTAGTGGGCTTCTAACTCTGTTGCTACCCAGAAATAGTGTAAGAAGTTAAAATTAAATGACACAGCAGTGCGTCGCCCGATCACATACCACATTACGGTACCAGAGCTAATGTAACCAAATGTATCTATTCCCTGTAAGACACGCGGTATGAATAATTGAACTTGAGAAATTCTTAGCGCTAGTATCATCTTTGATTATTTTGGGAGGTTCGTCGTGATTTCAGCGTTTTTTAATTATAATATTCTAATGCTTCTTGTACTAAAAACTGATGTTTTCAGTCATTTCTATAGTAACGAACTCCCGTTACAAATGAATTATTCCTTGAAATTTTATTAATTTTAAATTAACAATTTGTTTATTGATTCATGCTCCAAGGAAAATATAGAAAAAAAATTAAATTTAAAGCCTAATAATATTCTCAGTTTCAAAGATTTCTTAGAGCTTTTTTCCTCACTCTTTGTCCTTTATAAATCCGATGATGATATGATGAGGTCTTCCGAAAGTTGCCAAATGGTGTAGTAATGATGTAAATGCAACGTATATTATTTTGTAGTTAATAAATTGTTAAAGTTTTAACCTACATAAAGATTACCTACTACTTATTAGTTTCTAAAACGAAATTAATGACTTAACTTTGACATGACTTCAGAATAAAAGAATTAAGGAGCAGGTGTTACAATTGAATAAGGAAGTGTAACATTAGCGTTAGTTTAGTGGCTTGTCGTCAGCGCATCTAAAACCTGACAAGAATTAATGAATGTAATACTAATAACGGTGCTTAAATTGGCCGATCACATACAGTAGACACACTAGCGATGCAAAAACAGCTTTAATTCCCACTAACACTCGTCCAGGAAACCAAAAATAACCTCGTCGCGGACAACGGTTACTTACCAAGGGCACAGAGTGACGCCACATACATTTTCCCACGTCGATGCAAGAAAAATGTGAGTACAAGTCACGGTAGCACGCCGACATATGGACATTTCGTTTTCTCATGCATATTTATAAGATACGACCCCTCGACTGCGTAACGGACGGTACCTATACGACAACGGTGGACTGTGGATTGTGCGTCGGTGTTCCTACCAGATTCTATTTCATATCTGCGATTGCTAGTGTTCCAATCTTTATTGGAGGAAACCGAGATACGATCATAACGTGTGTCTCTAGAACAGACACTTACTGCGATTGTTTTATTTTTGTGTTTCTCATATCAAATTGTGTGATGCAGTGTCTATTTATAACCTCTTGGTCAAACATTACTTATTATATTAAATACTATGAAACTATAGTAAGTTTTTTGTAAATTGAAACTGGAAACTGGTAATAATCTGCATAAGTGTATCATTGATACCTATATGAATAAATGATTTTGAATTTGAATTTGAATCAGACAACTGTATCTACTTGAATTACGAAAGAAACATTTTCTATGTTACCTTTTTTGCATGCAGTACCTATCTAATTGATTTTGGCGTACTCACTGAAATTAAAAAACTTTACAGTGATAGTCCTGTTTTATAATCAATGACTATAGTAGGTCACTTCTGAGGTACTTCTGAGTCAAGTAAAATTTTGCGTTCATTTGGACTCAGCTAAAGCAGCCCGATACCTTTAAGTAGATTAGCTGGTGACCGAATTGCTGTCGGGAATGTCGTACCATAATGTTTGAAGTAATAGCTCACTGTACGTATATTATTAAAATGTGTTGTTAGAGCCTATTATTGTATAATTGGTAGCGAGCTAGCAGTAAACACTGTAAGTTGACGGCAAGTATTTCACGCCAGAACACGCCACATAATTGCCGACGTAAAAATATTATTTACGTTCACATTCTCACCGTTTTAATTTTGGGAGCAATTAACTTAATAACATTAATAGAAAACGATCACATAGTGTACATACTTTGGATCTGTGATTTTGTTTGTCCCATATAATTAAAATATTTGGATTGACAGGTTAACGCGTAGTTTAACGTCCTTTATTCAGCGTTTTATATTTGGAAATCTACGCAATAATTGTATTTAAATGCCAGAAGTTGAATCTTAAGAATTTCAAATAGTATATAGATACACGGTCAAGTAAAATTAAGCCAAGTTCCCTATTTATTGATATACAACAAAACAAATGTGCTATTTTCCAAAAGTGGTCGAAAGGAAATAGTTTTGGATAGTCACTAGATTACGGAATCTGCAAAGAATAATGCTGGTTATTTTCAAATGTATTATAAGTCAGTATGATTGCAAAGCCAACGTTTTCAAATTTTACGGAGCTGGAAATTATAACAATTTAGCAGCACATTTCCGTTTAACACATTCTTGAACAATATAAACCAACGAATTATAATTTTCACCCGTGTTTACAATTTCCAAATTAAACTATCTTAATCTTTATTCTTGTTTTGAATTATTGTGAAAACTCCATTATAATACACGCTAGATTTTATCAACAATTGCGTCATCAGACGAGGTCGTTTGCCATGTACAATTTGACGTAATATGTTACGTAAATTGTGATTGCCGTGAAATTTCTTTAGGGATATTAATTCAGTGGGTTTATTAATACGTTGAAGTAAATTAGGCAAGGTTTTTAGGTACGCAATGGTTTACTGACCATTACTTTTCGTAAAAACATGATCACGACCGAATGAAATGGCTTCAAATTTGGTTTTTGCGTTTGATATAAAAACACGTGATCCATCATCTTATCATGAAGTTAATTTTATGCCTCAGTCGGTATGTGTGTCATTTGTGACGATACTACTGAGTATATTTACGTCAGACTTTTTTAGTTCAGTTGTAACTTTCAATTACTTATCATAAGGAGTAAGGAAAATATTTTAATATCAGTTGAAGACAAAGCAGGTCTTCTAGTTTAGATAATTCAGAAGCATTTAATTAACACCAAATAGACCGGTCACATTCTTGATAGTTCGACTAAAAAAGAAGATTAGAATAGGCTGTAGTTCTGCAGCAATATTTCGTGTTGTCATACAAAAACATCGCAGTGTTAGAGTGGGTTTGAAGCAGTACCTCCCGTCAGACCGGCCTGGACAGGTACAACCGCCCCGTGCCGCCGTTCCCGTCCTGTCACCGACTGCGCTATAAATAATGTTAGACGACTGACGGGAATCGAACCTGTACTAAACGGTTTTTGCGCAAAAAAGATAGGATGCAGTAATTTACTACGTTTCGTTGCGGCAAGTAACCAACGATCGCTGACAGGTTGCGTTATGCCCAAGATAAGGATACCGTGTTTATTAATTGACCAATTATATTATGAAAGGTATATCTCCATTTTTTTGTTTACTTTGCGCAGTTAAGTTATTGCTGCCGGGCATGATATGCTATTTGTTACCGCTGACACAGTTTTCCGACTTGTAACTTATGATTGCTGTGTAGACAGCCAATGTCGATTAATGTTAGGGATTTCTAGGGTCTAGCCCAACTTGCTGTTTATATCCTTACTAAACTGAGAGATACTTTTGTTGGTGATCATAGGATTGTGTGTTATCTATTGAAATTCTAAAACTATTGTGCATATTGTTATGGTTACCTGCACCTTACCATACCTACACTTCAGGCTACTACTCTTCTAATCCTCCTTAAAAACCGCAAAATGTTTGATGATGATGTTTGATTGTGTGTGTTAGTTCGTTAGTGAAGGGACTGTGGAATTCGTGCCCGTCTGTTTTGGTAATAAACATTGGTAGTTCAGTTATTATTCCATAGTATTAATCCCACTTGAATCTGGTAAGCAAAAAGTTAACACTTCTAAGAACAGATGGCTGCCTCTTCCATAGGTATACTAAGGAACTCAAGCCTCCAGCCGGAACTCTTCAGTTTAACGACTGACAAAAGAAAACATTCACAACCACAGCATGTAATCCACACTAGCCAGTTTGCTAGCATTTGTTTCAAAAACCGTCCCGAGGGCAGTCGGTTAACGTATTTGGGGCGAGTCGTAGCCGTCACTGCGCTGTCGTAGTTAGCGGAAGGAAGCAGGAGATCTCTGATACATATATTAGCATGTCGTTAGCGCCGCGCCACCGGTGCACCGTTGCACGGGGGCTTTTTAATTGACTAATAACCGTGATATTAATATATAAATATACTAGAAGACCGAATGTCTATCTGTAACATATGTCAGCTCTTACAGTTCCATTGATCCCTTAGATTTCCACAGTTTCCGCTGACTTTCAATTTTCATGTATGTTTAGTAAGTGCTCTTCATATTCGACAACTTGCTAAGACGGTGTTTTAGTTATTCTAATAGTTTGCGTGGTCGCTTAAGTATCTCGACAACAGCATCACTTTTACTAATAATTTTCAAAATTGCTCCTTGTGTTGCGTTTTAACTCAGGAACTTCGTTCGGAAGACCAAAGTTAAAACAGCTAAGCTATCACTACTTACTGCTTATTTAAATACACATATATTCAATTATTTTACCGTCTAATCTAGAGAATTACAGACTGTTTTCATAACAATCTGTTTAAACGATAATCCAATGCTTTTCCCCGCACGATTTCATCGCCAAATAAGGCTGTATATCTTTTTGTGGTAATTTTTCTGCTATCGCCTCAACTCGATCATGAATATGGATTTTATTACGATGTCAGTAAAGGTGAAATTTACCTATGTAATGAGTTGACGTGCGGTAATTTTATGTATGTTTTGTGCGTCATAAATTCTTAATGCTAACACGTTGGTTTTGCTGAGTGGCGTTAAAATCAGTGGGACGGGTAATTGATGCAGCGGTGGGTTAGTTCACGAGTAGGTGAAGTTATTTTTGTCGATAAACAATAATAACTAATGTACTTACTTATTATATACCTACAGCTGATTGTGTGGGTATCTTCAAGACAAAGGTGAACGGGCTTTTGCCAATGCTTAGATTTTATTATTAAACCTATTGAGACCACCAACCAATAAGATATAGGTACAAATATGAGTCGGAATATGTTTTTTTATTTCACCTGTTTGTTACCTGAGTTAGTCTATGCTAGCAACACTAGGGGCGACACCTATGCGTTGTCGTTGCTATAGTTCCACTTCTTGAAGGACCATATTACATGGCAATGTAAAAACTTGTTAGAAAAAACAACTTAGGAGTGTCCCCTCTACAAATGAGTATAGCAAATTAGCAAATAATGCATCGACATAATTACTGTATTTATCCCAACACTAATTAACATGCGTAACGCAAGATGCGTCCACGCATGTCGATAAAAACTAAATTAGGCATTCATCGAATGAATATGTATTTGGCTGAAACTGTAAGACCGTGGAGGTTGCATAAAAAATGTTAAGCTTGAGCCAGAGTTACTTATCGGGTTCCAATAACAACAATATTAAGGCATAATTGTCTTGATCTACATGTTCTTATTAGGGTACATTTTATACAATTTAGGCTGAAAGATATAAAAACCTCTCTATGTGAAAAGGTGGTAATGACAGATG
The DNA here is from genome assembly GCA_001278395.1 of Lerema accius. Lineage (NCBI taxonomy): Eukaryota > Metazoa > Arthropoda > Insecta > Lepidoptera > Hesperiidae > Lerema > Lerema accius. Next base: position 52,033 of record LGAG01004045.1, read on the forward strand.
GACAAATATCACAAGTCAATTATTACCTATTAACTTATAATTCTTTTTAAACACCTATAAGAATAGTTGTGTTTGAATACTTAATATTCGTGTGTGGATTGATTCCATTATCTACTAACATGACCTATAAAAACCAAGTTATTGACTTTTTTATCCACTGCATTAATAAGTAAACATCGCGCTGTTATTTTAACAGTTAAATCCTTAAGTTAACTAAGATAACTAATTTTACTTATCTACATATTTAATTTAACAGAAAAAAATGAATACTAATTTTTTGTTACATGTTCTGTCATTAAACAAAAAATATAGGTAATGAGAAAAAAGGAAATTTTACCGTTATACTGAACCCTATATTAGCTGAAACATATTGAAGAAATTATTTGGTTACGCTTCAATAGGTTTATGTAACTTAACACTTGGTTAATTAACATTTGTGTGAATTAAACACCTTACAATTGAATCTTTAATAATCGAATACCTAAGTATAACAAGAACTTTTTCTAAAACTTCATTATGGTCGGTCACTTGTGAGGTATTTGTTTAAAAAACATAATTGTTTTATAGTAATGCATATTATTGTATATTCATTTATTATCACACATTTCATCTTTAAGCGTGTTTGTAGGCTTCGCTACTAATGTAGTAGGTATTTGTCAATGATAAAACACATTTGTAAAAAGTTTTTTTTTATTATTAAAACGCACTAAAGTACCTTGCCTCTTAGAGCACTTAGGGTATTTAGTGGTTACATCGTTTTTAAAGAAGGGGGTCTAAATTTTTTACAACATAATACAGCGATTTAACCAGTAATTATTTAAAGGAAAAGCAAAGAACCGGTCTGCTTAAATTTGGAAGGACATTTAAAAAAATCAGAGGAGACAATCGTCATCGAGTCATCGATCACAATCGAGAAGAATAAAATGACAGGACCTAATAACCAACTAACATTCTCCCCTTAGTCCTACTCTATGTTTGTTACAATGTCCATGGGCGGTAGGGGTTGGTGGCACTGTCAGCTCGTTTGTTATCTTAAAACTATAAAAAACCCATACCTTGAAATCTAATCACTTTCACCCTCCCTCAGGATCTATGGTCAACTGATTTCACCTAATTGTGATATGTTTATGAAGCCGGAAAGTGGGAGGTTTTAGGGTAAAAAGACTTAGTAATTCATTTGAAAATAGAAGACCAGGTAATCTTTTAATGAGTGGTTTAGTTACGCTAGGGTTTAATATATAAAGATTATCTAAACTGTTGCTGGATACAGTAAAAAGAAATAGGTATAGAGACAATTTAATCTTAGTTGGTATCATCTGTTTCTCTCACAATTGTTGCCATGTTACTCTCTTAGGTACAATGGTTACCTCTATTAAAGCTTTAAATAAAGGAACTCAATGGTGATATTTTTACTTTTTCACGTATATCACCGACCATAGTCTGCCGAGAAATGTACCGGGACACGTTATCATTTGTTATTAACATTATGTTTTCCCTACTACGCTTCTTTGTTCCGAAGACTGCGTCTACATCATTTTGGTCTGTGTACATAAGTTTAAATCGTTGTGACAATAAAATTCGCCTATTGTTATCAGGCGTAAGATAATAGGCAGCAATAGACGGCCGAGCCGCACTCGCTGAAAAAACAACAGCGTTATCTAGCGATGTTGTTTCACGTCGCGACTGAATGTGGGTGCTGTATGGGACGTCGCTAGGGCTGATCCCTGGTCTCTTCGGCCTCCCTGGATTAGTCCTAGTTCTGGACACGTTTGAGATGTGTTCTGGAAGCGTGTGGAAGTTTCCAGAAAGAATTTTCGATAATTCCGGGTGAAATCAAGTTTTTTTGTTTAACGAAAATTCATCGATAATTTAGCACACAAAGTTGGAAAAATAAAATAAAAAATAATTTATTTTTTGATAAAAACGGTCCATTGTAATGTCTGAGACAAAGTTGGTGATGGTGTGAAAATTTTATCCTAATGTCCGGAGTTTTCGAAATTTTAGTCCGGTAACAGTAATTTAGTTGTTGGCAGCCCTACAGGCAACAGGAAACCACTACAGAGAGGACTCGCTTCTAGTTTAGCCAACTAGGATAGATATTAAACCAGCCCGCTTGTGTGCCTAATTCTAATCGTCATTTACCATAGCCTAATTTCTAGTTGAAAGTTATTCTTCCCTTTTATACCTAGCTCAGAAAAAGAATGGGCTTATTAGACGGTAGTCTATTAAATATCTCTCTTAATCAACACAAACACAATATTTAAAAGAGATTTGTATTAGTGAATCTCATGTCAGTTCCGTTCTTTACGTGATAGTGTAAAATAAAGGCAATGAACAACCCAACTTATTCGAGTCAAACACCTCATAGATGTTGCTTAGATCAAATTCTGATAAATGTCGTGATTTAGAGATGGTACTAATACCGTTCAAATTAATTTCAAAAGGACTTATGTATGGGCATTTTTAATAGGTAACTGCTAACCGATTACTAGTGCCTCCTACAATTCTATTCGAGGTTTGCCACGACGTAAATGGAAGGCAGGGAGTAAAGTCACTGAAAACTTGTGCGTTTCAATTTCCGCACTGCATCCTAAGGTTTATTGAGGAGGATGTGATAAAATAATTGAGGTTTTGAAGTTACCCAGGGCACCTCTACACGGTATTTTAGTAGTCTATGGCCGGCGACGCAGCCCGGTGATTCGGTCTCGTGCGATTACGGCGCCACCTGTCACCTTTCCCACAGAATTTATAATTGGAGCCCGGATTGTGCGGATCGCTTTAATTGTATTCACGAACACCCGGATTTGCCCGCCTCGTGTTTTATATATACCTTCCAATCAGCAACAAGGCGTATCTCGCTACCCATGCGTGACTATATTAATTATTCAATTGTTGATTGATAATTAAATCGCAGTTTACTATGTCGCGAATGAAATGCCAAATTTTAAAGGTTTTTTACGGATCGCTTATTTCAGTGAATCGTGTGATTGTTGTTATGATAATGTTAAAACTATTAATGAGGATTTATTTTGTGTTAAAACAGTAATATGCATGCATATGCATGTGACGACTAGTATGGAGTAGTGGTTAACATGCCGGACCGTAATAATCGGATCGGTTCTGGGTTTAATTACCAAAAAAAATAATAATAGTTCTTTTTAACCTGCGTAATAATTCCTCTTTGTGAAGAAGTGACTTCAAATCACTTTCCAGTGTCGGCTTACAGACGTATATTGGACTATTTGTAGCTTAGCATCATCAAATGATTGCATATAATTTCCTATGAAATATGGCGGTTGAGCGCCGAATTCAGTGATGTAAACCATACTCCACCCTCGGTGACGTCACATCGTTAGCCAGTAATATACTCCGGTATATAAGGAGGCTCCCCACTCAAATAACAACTGTAAAACCACGATAATAAAGTACAATGTTGATTTAGGGCGCCTATTCGTCATGTCCCCCACGTGTAATTAGTTCCCATTTGCCGTAAAACGATTTTCTTCTAGCTCAGGATATGGAGTTTGGTTTGTCTGAGTCATTGTTCTTTTTGTACGAAGTACGGCTTCGGTTTTAATATGCGGAAGACTTACTGTTCAAATTTCAAATACCTTACGGATGTGTCACTTATATATTCATTGATGGGTCTTATATAATTATTCAATAAGTATGATACACCGAATTAAAAAATACAAAAGCTTTTTTATTATGGACATTGTAATAACATTGAAATCAAATAGGTCTTTGTTATTTAGCGGTCAACAAATGAAATAGCAAAAAACCTGACTTATATAGTTCTGCAACATACGAGTACATCCATAACACATATTATTATGGTGCTGTAGTTTTTTAATTTTCATGTATGGAAATGAACCATATTGATCGACTTTTACTATAACAGCTCGTAATTAGGTTCTTTGGTAATAGTGTTTATTATGATTCGAACAAGGCTTATGTACTATGGCATTGTGACTTGTGTGTACGTGTGTGTGTGTGTTTGTGTGTGTGTGTGTGTGAGTCAGCATATGTGTGTGTGTGCAGTGTCGCTCACATCCAGGTGCACTCGCGCCATGCACTTCATTTCACGGTCGCTACACACAAATCGACCGAACAATGGCACATGGCCTGCTCATATGTACGCTGCACTGTTATTTAGAACAAATTGCCGAGATTGCAGCGATTTTGAGTGCAATGGCCGGGTTTAGGTATCAGAATAAGTTGAATAAAAATCAGCAGCTAAAACTGCGCTCTAAACATAGGGAGGTATAATTTTCTTTGAAATATCGACAGTTAAATAGTGAAAATATTAGGATGAAGCTTTAATTTCGATAATTACTTGTATGTAGATATATTTTACAGTTTAATTGAAGGCTAGGGAATTACGGAGGATCGATATTTGTGATTGCAATCATAATTATACAGAATCATAGTTATCACAACCCATAACTGTCTCATTGCTGGACTCGGGTCTCCTCTCACAATGTGAGGACAGGCCATAGTCCACCACGCTGGCCAAGTGCGGATTGGCAGAATACACACACCTTTGAGAACTTATAGAGAAGTTTCAGGAATAACACCTTCACGATGTTTTCTTTCACGGAAGCAATTAGAATCGAACTCAGGAACTCTCGTTCGGGAGACTGTCGTTAAAACCACTACGCTACACTATGATAGGTATATGTAACTGGGAAACCTATTACACGGTCGTTGTCCCAGTCATCTGTGAGTAGAAGTCAAGAGGCCGGTCCGGGGTAATTTTTCTTTCCTTACCAAAGCCTATAGTGAAGCAATCACAGTGATTTGTCGGTGGGCCGATGCGTGAAATGAACAGATAGTTGCCGTCGCGGCCGACGCACACACATGTACTCTGTGGGACACATTGAAGCTTGGTTTAAGTCCTGAGGGAAGCTTGTGTATACCTATAACCTTTTTAAGCCTTTTAAAAGTATTAGGGGCTTCGTCTACGGTCGAAATTTGGTACTCTAACTTTTTAATTCTAGCTAAACGTTATAAACATGTTAGATATTCCTAAATATCAATGACAATTTTAATCGCAGATTTTACGTAAAAATAAGAAGAAACGATCATTTAGTTAAGTTACCCAACATCTGAATTTAAAATATTTTTATTGCATACCTTACAAAAATTTTAGTTTCTTGCTCTTCTTCGTGGAAATTTAAATGGTATCTAAATATCAAACGTTTACGCGCCTCAATTATAATTTAAAAGGGATCTACAGTAGAACCCTGCACGTATAAAGATACTATAAAAAGCTTATTTGATAGTAAATAATGTCAATAATGGAATTTATTAATCAACAAATGAGCAGCACAATCTCGAGCGGTCGCGTGTCAGGCGGATTGCCGGACAGCCCGATTGCCGGACAGTACACGCCAATAACTTACTTACAAGTCTCAACGCACGCAACCTTTTAATAACAAGTATCAAGATTATTATTTTTTATTCCTGCATTTAGCCCGACATACCATATGTGTCACTTATCATCTGCAAAGATAATACAAAAACCTCCTTATTCATAAACATTGATTACTTAAAATCGATGCCTTATCTCTTGTTTAATATAATTCAGCATAAGTAATCTCAGATTAAGTAGGGAGTAATTCTAATTTGGTCTTTGAATTCAAGTTAGACCTAAGAATATTTAGTCTTTGAATGGAAATAGATGAGACCTAATTTAGCCTAATTGTCGGCATCCACAATAGTTTGAGGTTGATTTGACCCATGTTCTGTGGTTTGTGGGTTGGAAATGACCTCTTATACTTATAGGTAGGTAGTTTGTAAAAAAAGCACTACTCAGAGTGTCAGTTCTAACATTATAATCTCTACATAAATATAAAATTTTATTTATTACTCAAACTATAGTAGGTATGTACCTAATTTGCCGTCGGCCGCTTCGATGACAGTTTTTAATAACTCCGTAACTTTATTCGTTTATTTTTTATGAATAAAATAGGTACTTTATATCAAATTTTAATTGATATTATCGCACATAATCAAAGAATAAATTTTAATGTAATTCGCCAAATTTAAAGAGCCGTGCACAGTATAAAAACACAATTTTTGCAATGGGTGTTGGCTTTAATGAAAAAACGTATTTTTAAACAGATTTTATTATGTAGCTACCATATAAGTAATTGATTGGTATTAAAAATAAAATTCAAAAATTTAGTATTACCTAGAAATCTTTTAATTTTTTTTTATGATTATAGAAAGAGCCTTGGTTATACTTATTGAGCAATTAGCACTGTCGAGATTTAAAAATTAAATTGAACTCATAATAAATAATGACCATTATGTTCTTCCGATTTTAAAGATAAAAAATAATTAATTTTTTAATATCCTATGAGATACACCTCTACGTATTCAAATCATTATCCTCAAAAAATATCATCAAAACATACTATCATTACGGTATTAAATTAAAAAACACGAACCGCAGTATTCATTATTAGGTTGGTAACTAAGTAATTGCGGTGTTTTAACTGATTATAATTAATTCTTATTTTTTTGTAAAATCCGTAATTAGATACTGAGTGGGTATACCTACATTACGGAAAAAATATCATAAAACCGTCAACAAGGCTCAGAATAATAATTGCCTTTAAAAAAATGTGGTGCAAAAAAACTACAATAAATCATAAAGATAACAAAAGATAAGATAAATGGGTTGTGTAAGTGCTCATTTCAAAAGGAATGCGTTTTACATAAAGTGCAACGAACTTAGAATAATGGTTATCAAACATGTTTGTTTGTTTACTGAACGGTTAGTAAAAGTTGGTTTCGTGAACGATTTGTGTAAGCCGAGTACGTAATCGCGATAAATGTCAGCCAACTCAAAACTCGGCAATTATTGCTCGCCGGAGCACTGAAAAAGCGTTGAAACCTCAAACAATGATAATGTACCTCATGTATAATTTATCAATGCATTAATGAAGCAAGGTCGTTTGAATTTATTTCCTTTCGCGACATCAGCGACTTATGTTCACTGTAGGTACCCTATCTTTTATAACAAAAAATATTGTAGTAGACTATAAACATTTTGTTTTTCAACAAAAAAATGTTTAACAACATTAAACTTAGATATGAACCACGCGTCTGTTAGTCCCGCTACTGCATGACAGATGGCGCTACGAGTTCGGTAAATTTTTAAGGTCGGAAAAGTTGGGAAGTCGTTTTCATGCTAACCACGTAAACGAGACGCGTAGACGTTTTAATAAAACTTTGTTTCGTGTTTATTTTAGACACCGCTTGTCTAGCGAGTCGTACTGACGTCGGTTTGGTTCAAATTATCATTATTATGCATTTTGTTCATGTCCCGTTTCAATTAACTTTTCCGTATAGTGCCTATAACGCTACAATATTAGGAATTTTGAATTTAAATGCATTGTGCATTAAATAAATTTAAAACACAATAAAAATTGTCTACATTACAACTTACGTTTAAAAAATGTCAAACGAATTGTTCTTCAGAAACAAAAGGTTTGACAAGAGCCAATCAAAGATTTTCATGGCGTTCCCCTCGCTAATTAAAACGCCAAAAACAAACCCGAGTTTGGGCTCAAATACAAACCAAATTATCGGGCTCTGGGCACTTTAATTAATATTTTCCATTATCCGATCGCAAAGTAAATGGAAATCACTACAACCCTTCCCCTAACTAGACATAACGGTAGGTGTACAATCATATTCCCTACATTACAGTCGTTATCAAGTGACGTTCGCTCCGATACCTACATTCCATTTCCGTGACGTGTATGTGTGTGAAGTTTTCCGGTGCGCTTGTGTGTGTGCGTTCCGTCTCGCTCACTCCCCCGCGGTGCGTATGTCGCCATGTCGGTCACGTCACAGATTATACATCCCTAAATGTATAGGCTGTTTAGAAGTCCATTATTGTGTACTTAGCGATGTTTTGTAAATGTTCTCGTCGGCGAATGTTGCGGTATCCGAAGACGGATTGTTTTTTTTAATTTTGACACGGTTTCGTCGTGAACTTTAGGTGTATCCGTCGAGTATCCGTTGCTCCGTGGCACCGTGGCTCGGTGTACGAATTGTGGAATGTCGCGTCGCTCGTGAAGCCGTGGAAATTTTCACGCGTTTTTTACGAGCGCCTAATATGAATATCTCCATAAATCGCTTACTGAAATTTATTGCGTATATCTTGCTTTATAAGTTGTGATATCTGTTTTACGGTTGATTTATATATAGGCTGGTATTAAAGGTCGCTAATGTGAAACATTTGGGTTTTTATGCAACAATTTGACTCGATTATGGGGATATTTTTGAACGAGTAAATAACGATTTAATATGACACACGGTATTCGTTCGAAACTAGTTTTTGTAACGATGATGAATACATTAAGAGTCAATGACTTCTCTGATATAATGGTGGTGTTTATTTATGTGATATATAATTGAATGCTAATTAGACGCTGAATGAGTGAAATCACTTAGTAATTGTGATTAGCATATCAAATTAATTTAGTACCTACTAAGAATATTATCTCACGAGAATAACTTTTAATAATTTTATTATGTTGTGTGGTTAACCTAGACACAGTTTTATTCGAGTTGCATAAAATAGTAGCCATTAATAAAATATGTATCGATGCAGATATGTTAAATAATAAAATGTAATAAGAAATCTATCGATTTTATTAGATTTTTTTATTAGCAAAATTCATTCAAACCTCAGGATACTTTTATAGGTACGTTTAGTGATAAAATATGAATTATAATAGTCAAGGAAAATGGAAAATTCTATCTCAACATGAAAGATCCTGTCAATCAGTCATAAGAGGCATCGTCGACCACGCTGGCCCAGCATTAGAACCTCACAAATCCACACAAACCAGCAATGTTGTCAATAAAAAATGTGGAATCGGTGTGACATGTAGTCTTGTAGCGGAGATCCATAGCCGCGAGTTATCATTGAATGACCAATCATACAGAATGGTTGGCGGTGGAAGGAGGGGGGGACGGTGGGCGGCGCCGCGCATGCGTCCCGTTGCCAAGACGACGGCACGTACTGATGTGTCTGTGTGCGTACTAGCTCGACCGGACAGTGTTGATCCTTGACAAGGCTCTCGTTAACTTATTTCCTCAATCGTTCAAACGGATAGATGAAAAACATCATACTCACCTGGTCGATTTTTATGTACCAGCAATTTTTGACTTTGAAGTAGTTTTCATAATATTTCATTTCTCTAATTATAAGCACTACTTTAACAGTGCTTTAGTTATTTACGAAATTTGTAATTCACATTATACTTAGGTAGTAATCCTTAGATGATGTGATTCCGTCTATTAGGGGATATTATAGGAGGGAAAAGGTTCATGTCAATATGAATAAAAGGAAGTGATACACAGTTTTTATTACAATACACACAAACAGAATTATTTCTTACAATTTGAGCTCAAACTAGCTTATCCTCGAAATAAGTTTTTAGGTAAGAAGCAAATTACAGTTTATCCGTTGCTTATTGTGTGTTTATCAATACGATGGTAAATTTTTATTCAGGTAGATATACTATAATACTACAAAGATAGCTTGATAAGTTTTAAAATTGAAGCATTCAACAAATTTTAGTACCTATTTAAGCTAACAATACATTGTATACTAAATAACAGTAAGTACATTGACGTTTATATGCTGTAAAAAAGTTACAAGAACGCTACAAAATCGAAACATAAACCTTTTATTGCGTTCGTATGCTGCATACAAAGGCGAGTGTTCATCAATAATGACGTCACGAGGTGTCAACACCGCTCGGTCGCGGTACACTCCGTACTCGCGCCGCATTCCACTCACACACCCACGCGTGGACGTCACGTCGCACGCACACTAACACGCACATCCTTTACCGCCCAACGGACTATCTATTTTTATGTATACTATACTCTATACTCCACACAGCCACTCTGCCATGTCCGTACCCCGTACGTACGCGAATTCCTCGGAGACCTGAAAAGAAATTTTACAAGGGAGTCATTCTTTTGAAAGCAAACCTTCGGTTGTAAAACCGTGCTCTTAACCGTTATAAAAGGGAGTCATCTCCTTTGTAGTTTCCATCCCGCGGGCGTTATCGTAACGATGATGAAGGAATTGTGTTATCTCTATGAAGTGGAAACTAAGCGGCGAATCTTTGAGGTATCCAAGTTACAGCGACTGTTGTAAGCGCACAACTTTTTATAACTTCATTGACTTAAAGGTCGTGAAAATTGTTACTCGGCTGTCTAATTTATTGGAGGCGTTCAAACGTTTATTTGTACCAAATTTTCATCTGTTCTAAAAGACATTTTCAACACGTAAACCTTTTATGTTTTTTATAAATTGAATACTAGGTGAACCATGGAACTTTAAAAAATACTTTGAAGTAGTTACAAAGTGCATTAAAATATCATTTATATCACAAATATTTACCATGCGCTAGACGACTTCAGATCGAGGTCCTGTACAGCTAGATCCGACCAAAATCAGCAGCAAGAACCAATCTGTGAACCCTTCCGCAGCCGCGCTGGCGCCCGAACCCTGGTCTGCTGAAGACGAGTCCAAAACCTGAAAAAAATCGATGCAGGAGCCAAATAAGAGGCATTGCGAAGGTCACGGCCTCATCGATCCGACGTAGAAAGTGAGACCGGCTGCTACTACTAACACCGTCCCGCTGGCTATGCAGCCTGAATTAATCGCGCATATATTTGAATACATTTGAAGCGGCGCAGTTCGGCGCGGTGTCGTCGCCCCCTTAAGTTTTAGCGATTTTGTTGCGACCGAGCACTGGGTTTAGTACTGGGTTTGAGAGCTGGCTAACTAGTACCTGGTTACTAGTAGGTGTCAGGTGGGGTTTTAGCGTTTGGAGTCAGTTTCCACGTCTGGGTTGCTGCTCGGTTAAATTTAGGGTTGGTTACGGATTTTCGTCAACTATTTCATTGAAATGGAATTTTATGTTTATACGAACTAGTATTATGTACTTAGTATTATATCTACTGTGACTGCTCGACGTTCTCTTCATTTTTTTTTTATGTCGACGCATTTCATAATCCTATCCGCAATTCCGCAATGTATCTTATTAGGTAGGTGCTTACTGAGTCTTCACATTATGAGATTAATGTATGAGATAGAATGGGTTAGATATACTTACCTATTACTAGCATAGGATAATTTTGGATTACGCCCTTCAGGAGCTATTTCGTATCTCGGGTTGTTGTCGATATTATTATGAAGTTTATAATGTGTAGTCCATGCGTACACTTGAGTTATTAAGTTTGCATCCTGTCGATGCTTTATCTTAGGTGTTGATTTCTTTGGGCAGCTTTCCGATTCAAACTTTCTTCAACTCAAAACCAATTTTGCAATTAATGACCATTGACGTTCCTCCATATAAATATGTTTCTTCTTCTTTTTATTCCAAATCTTTATTCTTCTGGATTATAATGTATAATTGAAAAGAAGGTAGGCAACGGCAGATTCTGAAAGTAAAGCAAAAAATAGGCAATTAAATTTTAAACTATTAATGAAATGAATGGTTGAATTCAATTTGAATTGTAACAAAAAATTTAAAAAGCAAAATACCGCATTTCTAATTAATGATACTAATAGATAAGTAATTGAAAACAAATTGTCGGCGCACACGGGCGGTAACTAGTTTTTACACCAAGCTTTAGTTACGGCTGAGCAAAATTTAATGCTAATTAATTTCTTAGTGAAAGTTGCTGATTACGAAAACGACGTTGATAAACATCATCGTTTTGTTCAGCTCATAAATGGCAGTCCGCAATAAAAATTAGCAAAAGTGTTTAAGTATAATTTGCATGTTTTGACGATGGATAAAACAATTAAATTTGGCCTAGTTCGTAAATTTTTTGACTACTTTGATTCTGATTTTATTTCGAGAAATCTTATTGATAGTAATCTTAATGGACATAGATAGACTTTCAACTTTTATATAAAGGACTGTTTTTTTACAATATCAAGTCTATTTCTCCATTATCAATTGTTTATTCCGTCACTTTATCAGAATTCAAAATACCTAATTAACATCAATATCATGAAAAACAAAGTCATTCTTGTTAATTCTCAGAATAAACTACCACTATCCAATTGAACAATTGCCACTTCATTTTGTCCTATGAAAGTAATTTGAAAAAAAAATCTGGTATACCTATCTGCAAAGTAATCACAGTTTCTGGTCAAATTTTCCTGTTGTAAACTCACAACAGTCCGATAACAGTATTGGCTAGAAAGTTAGGTGACATAGCGAGCCCGGACTCCGAGCTCAACCGATTGGTATTCCACACACGCTCCCCGGCAGATGTCTTCCAATTATTAGTGCGTGTATTTTGTGTCGGCATAAGGTACCTGGTCGTGTCTCTGAGTTTTTATAAATAACACTAAACTGGGCTTGCTGACCGTATTTAGAAACTACTGTATTACAAGACCAGTTTGTTGAAAAGCATAATTTTTCTGTAAGTCTTTGAAAAAGATCTTTCGTTGACTGCAAGAGGAATTTTCTTTCTTTTCGCTTCTTTCTAGACGCTCAAATAGTAATTTTATTTCTACTTTTATAGACGACATTAGTTAATGAATCGCCTACTGCCATGTCCCTTGCATCATTAAATTAAAATTTTGCTAAATATTTCTTATTAACTTACTTACTACGTTATCACAGTCAATTAAGCCTCTAATTCATTTAATACTTACGTATTATTTACTAAAATTTGTATACTAGGTATACCTATTACGAAAGTAGTTAAAGTAGGTATCTTTATTAGACATCATGAGGTTAAGATCCTCAAACGCCGGAGAATTGTTATTCCTCTCGCGACTGAACATGTCACTAGCCTCCATATTGTTCCTTCTATTTGTTGTTTGACCAACACTGAATGCTCACTTTTTACTTAAATATAACTTACACCATCCCTCACCATTACCTACACCTGTGATCGTTTATTGGTTTACAACAAGACATGTTTTCATACCAATGATATTGGACGTAATTTCGTTATAAGCTCTGGTAAAGATAACAAGTTTGCCTCTTAGTTCTTGAAGTTCGATCGAATAAACAAGTTTTCTTTCCTTCTTTCTAAAATGCAAAACAAGGTCAACGAACCCGAGATTTTATTAATAAACAAGTAGATCTCTTAAGTTACTGCTAGTGGTGTAACGAGCAACGCCACAATTCTCGGCGACATGTGTCCGCGCCGCGATACGAATAACAATCGCCGTCACTTTCTTAATACCACTTTTACGTCTTTCAGGCTATTGTTCTTTCATTTAAATGATGTATGTGATAGATATAGAACGCAGTGGTTTCTATGATTCTAAGCTGTCTGGTTACCGAGCTTTATTCCGTTGTTAGTTTATTCTCCAAATATAAATAAGGTGCCATCTAGTAGGTAACAATCTATGTATCTAAACTAAATAAATCTCGTTAATTAATTGTAACCGTTTATATAAGATAACAGACGGAACAGGACATATGGAAACAAATTGTCGGCAATTAATTCCACGATTGTCCATTTTGGAAACATGTTAGTTTGTCACTTTCGAAAATACGATAACGCTTTACAAAGTCAGTCACTGATAGTAAACAACAGGATGTGTACGAAAAATCGTTTAGCAGCATCTACTCGTCGCACCTGCGTATTTTGACCAGATATCTAAACGACCAAAACCGTCAATTACCCTGATCAAATATGCAAATCAATGTACCGATAATGATTTTTCGTTACGTCTGAGATAATTTCACCTCTGTGGATCGGCCTATCTCGGAGGCAGCTATCTTCGATATTGGCCGCCGTGCCGAGGCTATTACTGAAGATTAAAAGAATCGTTTGGATGCGACACGGCGCGATAAGGGTCTCTTTAGGCCGCTAGCGCCTGGCGTCTTACGTAAGCTCGATTGGTTACACAGTTTTGTTCGTTCTGTATCATGCTGACCCGTTCAGTGTCTTTAAGACAATAGTTGTCCCAAATAACTAATATTAACGGGATAGTTTGACGTAGATGTTTTTGCAGTCATCTATTCAACTATCTTCCTTTGTAATTTTTATCAGTTAGGCTTCTTCTAATACCTCTATGATAGAAATTTATTTCTGAAGTCTTACCAAAATCTTGGAATGTTTATTTTCATTAGGTACCAACCATCTTAAGGGAATTCTTTATCGATGACTTGCAATTACGAGTTTCACAGCCGTTTTGTTACAAGCACTCTATCTATAGACTAGTGCCATTCAATTAAGGCATAATCTTAACATTTTTTTGTAAAAATAAACGACGAAAAGCAAACTACAAGGTAGGAAATAGTCATCGTCGACAAGAGACATCAGCAGCACTAAAAGGATCACTTATATTACATCGGTCAGAAACATACGAAAAAGAATTTTCTGTCTTTCAAGTGTTCAGCCGGAATCCGATTCCTTTATAGCTTATGATGAACCATCATCAAACCAAGGCAAGTTACTGAAACAGTGTCAACTAGTAACCACAGTTCGTTTTTGCGCAATAAATCCAGGTTGCATTTCCCAAAACGGTCCTTGCCCGAAAATATGCAAAGCGCGAGCCGGCCCTTGACACCGTCAGCTCACACACACAGCCGCGGTGCGTGTTTACAAACAAGTAATTAGGGAGTGTGGGTGTCGACAATGGGACTGTGTGGGTGAAAGATTGGTGCTCCCATCATAGGGTTGGCAAAAACCAATTGAAAATTCTGACTGATAAAACTATGTACATTTAAGTCATATTTTTCGAACTTTTAAATTTTCGTACGCTTCCAGGATTACCATTAATTTGGATACAACAAACTCGAAGTGATCGTTGTCATTCAAAACAATATTGTTTCATACTATATAAGGCAAGCTTATCTCTCCAATTTGCTACGTCTTTTCAAATGTGTAACAAAAATTTTTTGTTGCGGACAGATTCATCACCTTGAACATTTAGAAAACTAATTATTTCTTTACAATTTACGCATGAAAAGAAAGAACAAAAACAAATTAAGTAACTGATAATTTATCGACATGTTTATTCATGGTCACAATAGTTATTGTTCCTAAGTGCCAACCCTGCGGGCGGGTATAGGTGCGCTCATGTAAAATGTATGAGTCCCGCAGCTCTGAACGCAGCGCGGCGCTCGCTACGCACAGATGCTAGTGAAAGGTATTTTTGTGTCCGTGAAAATTGTCTTCATCGGTGACAACAGACAGCTGATCACTAATCACTTCTGAAGTTACTTTAAAGGTGCAGTTCGGCAGACTGTAGCTTACAGATGCCAGCGACACACGATTGCACTCTTGTCGCGTAGTAGTTCTGGTGGAATTGGAAATTGCTTTCATGTTGCAACGTAATGCTGTCTGCCATCACTGATGGTCCTTGCAGTCTGTTGCTGACTTCTGTATAGCCTGCGGAAACGCACCTTTAAATACATATACCTACTCAGAAAATTAAACCTCTTATATAAAGCAATTTGGTAAAAAATCTTTTAATCACTTCAAAGGCTTTTAGGCCTTTGAAGATTACGAGTCTCCAAGATTATTTTTACAACATAACGCTGCCTAAAGCAACTTGCTTCAAGGTAGAATTGTCAATACACTGACGACCATTTAAAGTTGTGCAGAAATTCTAGATCTTATGAGTTATTTGCCCTCTCCATATTTCACTTACAACTGAAAAGCTAAAGCGATGCAGCAAGCACAGAGTACTTTGTTAATAAATTTTGTTATCGTTAGTGTCAAAGTGTCTTGCATCTAACCTATATATCGCTGACCTTATTCATTGAGCGACAAAACTGTCTTCGTGGACTGCATCCCAATGACAAGGTCGCACCCGACCATTGTTCTAAGTTGGGGAAACTTTGACACTCACCACACTACCTTATTACAAAGATACTACGGAAAAATTGCAATCAAACGCAGAGGGGTGCAACGATAGTATAGTATTATTTCGCATGTTATTGTGTAATTCCAATAAGTTTTCTTTCTCATTGATCAATACCATTTGATTGGGGTTATCTTGATGGTACAGATGAATCGTAGGAATTTCTTCAACGATAGTAAGTCATTTAGTATGTGGACATTTTGCTTGTTTGTTAGTGGGAAATTCTAGGAGAACATAAAAATACCTGTTCATTTATTGAACAACATTTTATTGTCGCATCGGATCGCAGCGTAGGTTTCATGGCAACTATGTTGCATGGAGTTGTGCTCGTGAAATTTTTCTCAGGGTCTTAAGAAAGCAGAGGGTTAAAATGGGTGGGATTATTAGCACCAAATTCTAATTCATTTATTCATATAACTACATACATAGGTGTCAATGATATATCTGCACGTATTTTTGATACCTATATTTGAGTATAAGTTGCTTTGAAATAGTGACACCTATGTTGAATAACTTAAGGCTTTACGACCTCCTAAAAATATATGTAGATGACAAGGTTTTTTTTACTGAACCTACAGTTAATTAGATAAAATTTCATATTGAAAACAAAAAGAGCATATGAATGCGTGAACTGAAAATTTTCACCGCTTTTGACCACATAATGGTAAATTAGCTAGTTTTAAGTGACCTTTTTATTTTCAAAAGACAATAACCATATCCTATACATCGATTGGTGGAATCGCGTGGAGCCACCATCCACAATGGTGGCCAGAGCGACATACCGTCAGCAACGCAATGTCTCATTAACGCACATCAACATGCCACGCACGAGCCGCCGACGGTGGCGCCACTGCTGCGCGGTTCAACACTATCACGACTTTCAAGTGGTCTACCACTAATACTAGAATTACTACAACAAAGCTTAAATGTAGAATAATTTCTGAAGCCAGAGATTTTAAACAGAGTCCTCTGTGATAGGTGACATCACATTGTCACCTCTTCTAGTGCTGATCGTGTCTAGGCGACAGTGACTACCTACGAACGTTTTTCTACAGCCTACAAGAAAAGTTGATTTAACGACAATTAACTTTACCATATACCTAGACTTAGTTTATTGTAGATACAATTTACAGTATTTACTAATGGTTTAACGCTACGTAACAATCGCTTCTGGAAAACTAATTATTTCTGACTTATGCAAAAACTCGACTGTTACGTGGCAATATTAACTTAAATAAGAAAGAAAATAATATTATTGAAAAGCTTACAAGAAAAAAGTTTTTTGTACGCAACAAAACAAAAGCCAAAGATCAGCGTTCCAATCTCAAGTCGTTTCTGTAGCGAGCCGCAGAGCATTCGACCGCAGTTTTTCCCATTGTACTTAGTCACATTTATAGGCAATATTGGAACTTGGAGATTTCATTGACTTGCTTTTATGTTAATTGGATTTCCCCTCCGCCAGACAAATCGCTCTCCCGAATTATTTTTAGAGCACAGAGGTTAGTGTCGAACACGATGGAAATTGTTATTACGTTTGTTTAGTATGCTATGACTAGCTTTAGTTACTGTTGCTTTTTGAAATAGAATTGCTCTTCGATTTGGATTTGGAACACTTATAAGACGTAGTCTTCACTGAAATTGCGCAGTGGCTATAGTTTCGCTTGACAATCTGCAAACTAAAACGTGAAACGAAAAACTACCTATACGGTTGTGTGCTGTGTTTATGTAAATTTATGGGTAATTTACTAAGACAGTTATTTTTATTTCCAATTACTGTTCACTTTTGTAATATAAGTGTTAGATGGCTTTGAAATCAAGTGACTATATTCAAACTGTAGATTAACGAATTAGGTTTTATAATCTCGGTGTATAAACTTTAAAATGTTCAAAACTAGCAACAGCAACGCCAGCTGCCAGGATATGGATGACTTACGTATCTAGAGATGTAGGGGGA
>LGAG01004045.1:69945-95326 GCA_001278395.1 Lerema accius
CGGGGATGCACGGCGGCGGGCATTCCGCAATAATATTAGTTCTGCGCGCAAATTAAGGCTTCAATATTCGCTCGCTAGTACGAGTAGGTAAATATGTTTTGGAGAGTTCGTGTATTGCGACCGCTCGGTTTGATTACTTGATTAGAACTATGGTTAGCTATGATCAGATATAATCCGCTTTCATTACACTCAATTGTATTATGAAGTCAGTTACTTCATCACAGCTTGAGTTTGCCAGGTATTGTTTGGCATGTAAACTTCACCAAATTTTTTCAGCTTCAAAAATATCAAAACCCAAAGAATCGAACCCAAAACCACTCAGCCACTTGTTAAAAACTACAAGTCATCTACGTTGTCGTAGTTTCATACACAGTTCACTCGGAGTTTACTGGCCCATTTTTACAACAGTACCTATTCTCGTAGAACAATCCCCAAAGTGGAGCGACCTTGGTATTGAGATGCCGCTCACGACAGCCTCACCTCGCACCCAGAATAACAGAATAAGGTCACGCTTGAACCAGGTATGTGTGCTCCGGAGATGCGATCGATATTGTCATGACATAATTATGAGGGCTCGCCTATGTCACGTGCTGTTATTATTAGATTTACAGCCGTATTTTAATGTTGCTTAAGTTAGATTTTGAATGGTATCTTTAGGCATTGGTAGGTACTTTATGGTAATCGTATGTAATGGATCAAGCAACCATTCGAAAAGTCCTAAGTCCAGCAGTGGGAAAATGAAGACCTGAAATAAAACCTAATCTGATACCACTCAAAACACATTATTTGCTTTGAGATAAATACGTAAACCCAAATATTTAAGGGGGAATTTCATTGACCCGTTTATTCGGGAAACTCGTGAGCCCTACAGTATTCTGTATATATTAACCAACACAGAGCAGGAACTAAACGCGGCCGGTGACCTTGCCATTGCCATGCAGTTCACGCTTTACATTTTTATTGCTTCTGCAGTGAGGCGATGTACTCTTCTGTATTTGGGTGATGTGTTGTCGCTTACTGACAAAGAGTATCTCACTGTGTATCTTCTGTAAGATAAGAGGAACCTTGGTAGATAGGAATCTAGGTTTTTTATTGCAAAGATCCCTCAAAGAGGCGTCAAATTATTCAGGAAACATAATATAGATATAGAGGACACATAATCAATATTACTTGTACATTCACATAACAGCTGTTGCTAACACTGCTAACAGAGTATACTGTCACGAAATCATAATTATTTAAAATACTGCGAATCAATCCTTTCCTTATTACAGCATAAATAACGAGGTACAAGTGCGGGGGAATAACATTTCAATCGCAGCAGCAATTACTCGTCAAAGGCGGTACAGTTGAATGCGGGCCTGATTAAACAGTAGGGAGGCCGACAGAATTGACAAAACGCTGCGCGCGCGCCGATTCACTTGTACCCTCGAAGATCGCCAACAAATTTCCAGAATGGCTGCCCATTGAAACGTCATGAACCCCGCATTGTGCTTATATCTCCTGACTCTTCTTACTTTTTGGTTCCGCATGTCAATAATAAGCCTTATCGATAGCTCCAACATATTCCACACTATTGTTACAATATTAACCTTCACCGACAACTGTATCCGCGGTGACTCCACAATGGTTTAACTATGGATTGTTTTATTGCGACGACACGATATGGAAATGCGCTTTCGTTTTAATATCCTTAGACATATCGTCGTGTTGGATGTCATTTTACGAGAGGCTCATGCATTCTTTTTAATTCTTCAACTTTCATGGATACTGATATAAACGTATGAAGATGTATCAAAGATGTATTTACTACAAAACTGATTGTTATAAAACACAGTACTGAGAATGATCCATGAATATTGTAATTAGTCCAATTTAAGATAACAAAAATGTAAAAAGCCCACACGCTAAAATATTCAAGCAACGAAGCGTTAAGCCCGTGTAAACAAAGCCGTACTTGAAATTCTCAATCACAGACATGCAGACAGCAATTACACTCAAAAATAATATTGAGACTCGAGAGACGAACAATAACGAACCTCGCCATTAAAATAAGAGCGGAATAATAAATGAAGGCGAGCTCAAATTAAAAAAAGGTACCACGACGGATGCATAGAAATATGGCGTCTAGGTACCCGGACCAATCAAAATTCTTCGTCAATTAACTGAGTGGAGATCGCAAAAGGAAAATTGAAGGAAAAACTGAGGGTGGCTTTGGACGCTAGGGACTTTCTTGTCCTAAGATCGGTATCGATGAACGTTGAATTATTGTTTCTGCTATTGATACTGACAGTGTGTTGTCCATCATTGTTACAAATGTAAAATGCTCAAATATTTCAATTAACAATGCTTATTGTCTTTATTACTACTATCAATAAGCTCCTAAATAAATTGGAAATTTAACACCATATCTTTGACTGACGAGAAATTTTAATCGGATTGTTGCGTTAAGATTGAAAACACAATGCATAATTTACTCTGACAAATTTATTTACTCTGTGGTGAATAGACTTACTTTAATTTTAAAATGAACTTGTCGCTATCGATGCATAATAAGTTATCGATAAGTCCCAACCCTACGCTCCTCGAGCGCCCGGCTAGATATGAAAGCTATGGAAATAAAGTTTGTTCGTCCCGCATTGTAGCGCGTGCCTCGTAAATGGATTTTATCACTATATAAATATTCCCCCATTTTAACGTACCTCCCTATGTCACGTTATGCCGGATTTACGAACCGGAATGTGTTTACGTTACCATGGACGGCGCAAATGATACTCGCTGCCCGCAACAAATATTGCACCAATATTTTAAACTCTCTATATAATAATTTGATGATTGACGAGATAATTCAATGTTTTACGTGTTATTAGCGAATAGGCCGTCCCCTATGTTATAGATTTATGTTGGCAGTTCTATTTTCAGATCATTATTAACATCATAATCATCACAACTTAAAATTGTCGCATTACTGAATGCTGAATGCGATAGGCCATTTTTACTTAATACGTTTATACAATTTTCACGTCATAAATGTAATTAACGTTATAGTCCATTCTGAGGTATGTTCGTTTCCTAAGATAATGACTTTAATAAAGTTTATGTAAAAACTAAATGAATAAAATATTTGTAATAATATCTGTAGAGATGTAAACACAGGACATATTACTATGTGTATGTGTAATAAGCGTGGTAGTGACCACCAACATTTTTAGAGTAAGTATGTTAACATTTCGACGTCACTATGTTTACGATAACAGAAAAATGTTGTTTATTAACGTCATATCAAAGAATTTTTATTCTTTTCAATCGAACAAAGGTAGCACGGAGTACTAGGCAAACATAAAATGGTGGCAGTTTATCTTGGCGGGTCCGGTGTCCGTTTAGCGCGACCGCGGCCTCCGAGGGCAGATCTGTGAAATTATGCGCGAAATGCCCTACGGCTCATTTACTCTAAACGGTGCATCTTTGATACCCCATTGACCCTTCGGTGCTTCGGTGCCGTACTGTCGTGTATTAATAATGAATTGGGTCCCTTTTATGTTGCGTTCGGGTCTCCGTTGCCAATTATTGATGAAGCCTGATAAATCTTGGAGTTCGAAGGTCTTGACAAATAGGTACCAGGCATTCGTTTGAGTACAGATTATGTGGTGATAGAGGTGAATGTTTGTTTTAATATTTATTGGATAAATAGGGATATTTATTGGATAAATTTGAGACTTAAAACATCCTTACTTTGTTTATTCGAGCAGGAATTACCATCAAAAATGATTATGCTTTGACATTTTTTTGGGATCAAGATTTTATCGTGGCAATCGACATAGTAGAAAAACATTTCAGAGTTCGTTCAGGTCCACAGTTGCGTTCGCCATTCCGATTTAAATGCACGTGTCGTCGCATCCAGGTTTATGCGGATATAAAGCTCGGATCGTACCTACAATATCTGGAATCCTGGTCTATAGACCGCCTCACGATAGTCCTACGGGGCCGCATAAAGACACGCCACCTGACGCCGTGACCTAACCGCACCACCTTGCGTATTTGGCCTGCAGTTGCACAGGTCTAACAACCTCGTACTAAAACAGAATATCGATTACTTTCGCTACTATAATGTAATCCCCCGCCCACATTTCGTTTTTTTAGCTCGGGATAATAATACGGTCGTCTCGCTCGGTCCCGGGGCGGCGGCCGACCCGCGGGCGCGCGTCCCGCTCGCTCCCGACCTGCGCCCCGCCGTATGTAAATGATCGTCTCCTCGCCGCTGTGTGTATCTACCCTCGTGTCGACACACCCACACGCGCGCACCGACGTTTGAGGTTTACTGCCCTGACAGCTTTCATCCTATTTTAAATACGAATTTGATGCGACACGACGTCCTCGAGTTGCGATTTTTTCCGGCGACGTCTCTCGCGACGCAGCCGGTCCCCGCGAGCAGCGAACGACGCCCGCGCCGTAACGTACAACGATACGCTAGACATGCAAATGTACGTCTAACCGATGACAAAGATAACAGAGCGAGGGCAGTTTGAGCGCAAACGATTTTCCCCTGACTCCTAGCGTGGAAAATGTTGGTCGTCACGGCATTCTACGAGTTCTGCTTGATAGAGCAGGGGCGGGTTTCGCTTGCGTCACTTTACTGCGCGGAGTCGTCGACTCGGCCGTGACGTCACGCGTACGTCGAAAATGACACTTTTACGAGCAATAATTTACATTATTTCGGTGTTAAGGCTCGCGTGCCAGCCGATTGATTTTATGTCAGTCTCCTCTCCTATTTGCGTTCGGTAAATCGAATCACTGCTACACGCCGGAGTTATTTTGTAATGGTCGGTTCGCGTGAACGCTTTTTTAACTTGGTTTGTTTTGGCGTAACCCGCACTTTTGTTCCCGGGAGTTTGTTTTCGATATCTCGCTTGTTCTAGTCACACGTAACTGTTAAACAAGTGTCACAAAGAACTAATAGGCACGAGCTAGCATCCTGCCCTAGTTACAAGTTACACACAATCTCGAATATGTAACAACACGATTAGCAGAGCTTATCTCGTACCGATTTCATCAACGTCAATCCTTACCTTATACTAAGTGCACTGCTATAACAAGGATTGAAATGTTGAATGATATCAAGCCCTAATGAGTATTATGTCATGATATCTTTGACGAAGAGGAAAGAGGAGAGGAGAGAAACCATAAAACTCTTAAGTAGGTATCTGTGATGTTAGCAACCACATCCATGAAAATGTTTTCCTATGTTCTTATGTCACCAGGGAATATCACTGAGTCTTTGCTAAGCAAGGTAGAAAAAACATCATTCGTATTTCCAATCATCAGTATTGTCACAATAGCTCGAGGCGATGGTCACATGCACCGAGAGCTCACTCTAAAAAACAAAAGACTATCGTAGCGAGAGTTGCGAACGACGTGAAGTCAGTAACAAGAAGTGGTCGATAAGGGAGCGGACACACGCGCGCCCAATTAAGATCTTCATTAGGCCTTCCGCGAACGGCCGCTATCACGGCACGACGCGCCTGTAATAAAACAAAGCCAGATTAGACAGCTGATGCGGTGACGCGCTGGATGAGCTCACCTTGACTGACCTATGAGACCATTGACGGTGTTAGTCACGGGGACGAAAGGTTAACTTGTGGAATGGTGGAAACTGCAGCTCATTTCACGATTTGTACGACGGTTTTACTTCAAACTAAACTTGAGAAGAATTATTCATGTCAGTAAAGTCCTTGAAATATCATTTTTGTTCTCATACTCTGTGTAAAATATGGACTATGGGCTCCACTTCAGAGAACTAGAGAAGCCTAGATGAATATTAGACCACACCGTAATGATTTTATTAGTTAGACATCAGCATTTCTTGCACTTTCGTACTACTATCGTTCTTCAGTTAGCCATCTCAAATTTAAGTTCAAATCATTTATTCCTATAGGTTGGTATTTCATACATTTATGCACTTGTACTCGTCAAAATGTCTGCAACAAAACAATCTTCGTACAGAACTATGGCTCTACTTGATGTCGCGTGCAGATGAGTTGTTACTACTGAAGACTGACTGAAATGTCTATTGTAAATCTATGTGAAAATCCTTAATAAGTCCTCTAAATGGAATCCAGCTATTCCAGAAGTAACAGAGTTTGAAGAACGCCAGCGCGAAGGAAAGCAATCAATTAGAAGAGGGGAATTTGGCTCGATGCCGAATCTCATACTTAAGAAAGTCCATTTGGGAGCAAGTGCCCATTTAGCTGGACAACGTACATTCTAATAAAAATACAGAATTAATTTAAAGATACAAAGTATTGATAGCTGTTTCATAGGGTCAATGACCCGACAATGAACTTTTCTCTATTATCATCTTGCTTTATCGTTAGTAGTCTTTGAACTTTGAGACATACCTATAAATTATTATTATAGGGACTTTCGGGTTTAAGACGCAATATCATTGAGTTTAATCAACTTTCACCAGTTTGGTGAATAACAAACGAGGAAAGATGGTAGGTCCCACCTTCTGTAGGGAGCTGAGCTTTGTACCATCTTCTTCTTGTACCATTTTCTTCTTAGAGTATCCTTGTAAGGTAGTGGCCAATCTATGTGGGTAGTTATGAGTTACCTATGTTATTTGTTTCAAACTTCTTTTGACATTCGGTCGATGAATAATCAACATTTTTGGATTTACTCATTAATATTCTACGCTAAAATCCACCGTGTCGCCGATGGCATGAACGTCGAATTAAACACGTTGTTAATAGTTTAACTGTTTCTTAAAATGTTTCCCTATTCGTGTCTCGAACCCGGGACCCCATGCTTTACAGACAGGTTCACTTGTATGAAGTTATGAAATGACAATTAATTTTTTGGTATCCAACATGTCGCAAACTCCTATGCAGCTGTGACCCATTATATCAAAACTTACTTTCTCTATTCTGTTTTATACAACCACTAATTAAAAGCTACCGAATTAATTAAATACACACAGCGCAGTATGTTCACTAAGGGTTCCGGGTTCGATCCTATCGCCTCCAATTTGTAAGCGACGTGAAGTCATATGTGAATGTTATCTTATACTCAATATTACAGGGCTTGAGTTACGAAACAGTGACTGTACACTAAAAACAGACTGTTACTCTAAAATTTACGATTTTTGCCAAGTAAAGAAGAAATTGAACAGTAGTCTTTCTGTAGATATAAACATAATTTTTGAATTAAATCACGCGAACACTTATACTTCGGTTTTATTTCACTTGAAATTTTCAATAAATTAAAATATTGGATTTCTTGGCAATCGTCGACAGGAATCGACGTGTCTACAAAACGCACCAATCTAACTAACAAAGTACATTCGAGTACAAAATTCAATATCAGCAGTTGGGAACTGCGCTCGTATATACCGCGCGCTGCAGTTAGTGAATGGTAGACACGAGTCTGTGGTTTGCGACGATGTGCGATCGGACACTCAACTGGAAAAGTGTTATATCAAGATTAAATTTACTGTAGGTGATTCTGTTTCATGTTCTTTAGGTATCTAGTTAACCTTGGGACAATTGTATCTACAGAAACAAATCAAAAATTTACTTCTTGGTGCAATTTGCAAATGAACAGAATCAACTGACGTAAATTATACTTAGCACATAAATGTAGTCTAATCATAAATATTTCATGTAATTTACACAATTATCTAAGATTAATTATAACTGCAGGTGAACGACAAGTTTTCAAACTTTGCCTTATACATAAAGCATCTGCAAAATAGAAAACAGATAACCATAAAAAGCTGCAGCGTTAGGGTGACATTTATCGAAAAACTGGATCGAATTTCTAGCACCGGTCTCGAACGAAACAATAAACAAAGGTGTGCGCGATGTTTCAATAGACAGGCTCGTTCCAATGATTTGTGTGCGCGGCTGTACTCTGCTGATTTATCATATTCCCGCGCGACAACAGGATACTCTACTCTTTAAATCTAGCAGAATTCTTATTGAAAAACTTTTATGTGTGGTGTCGACTTTGTGAATGCGTATGCGAGTTGTCTAGTGTTTCGGAGTGTTTTGTTAATGGACGGTAGTTTGCTAACTTATGAATTCACCGCTCTTTATCAGAATTTGTGGTAGTTTAAAGTAACCTATGGCATTAAAATGTTTACTCTAAGTATGTGTTTATTCTAAGTATATGTATAGCCATAGTTCTATCATTTTGATTGCTAGCTCTTGACGGAAAGAAATTAAAAGTCTTGTATTTACCTATAATCTTTAATTTAAGTGAAATATTGTGTACAAGTTTTGATTTCAATAAGTTTAATCTAGTTACGACTATTGACGATGGTATGGTATTTGTGCGAGATATCTACGTTTTCAGAAGTCAGCCTCAATTGTAATGTAAAATGGAAGATAGACACCGCACGCGAGGCTGAGAATGACAGGTGTACTGACGACGCATCCCTATCCTATAACTACATCAACTGCATAAATTGTTAGCACGGCTAGACTAGGTGGCTACGAATATAATTAAGGTATTAGAAGGGTGGCTGGTTGCAATAATATCCCCATATTAGAATTTCATTTAACGATTGACGTTCAATTCTAGAAATTTGAGCAAAATTAGGTAAATAAAATAATAGTTTCTAAAGACCTAAGTGTAACTTCGTTTGCTGTTCTCGTTAAATAAATAAAACTTTCTCACTTTTAACTTAAAAACTGAAACAAGTCATGTCCATAAATTAAAAAATAGTTGGTATTGGAAACGTTTTTACAAAAACTTACAATTCACAAAACGCAGTTGGTCATAGAGGTTCCACTGAGTCATTTGCGGAGGACGATCGAATTAGCGAGAGAGTAAGCAACATGTCGTGGAGATAAGACGAGACATCGGAAGCTGCCACGCCGTGTCCTGCAAGACTCAGGGGCCTCCGAGCTTTCAAGCTCACTCGGAGGTGCGAACCAAATGGAGATGATATGTGACAAAACTTTGTAGGTACTCGTAATAATGGCTATTACATTTGTCTACACATCATCAGGTAAATGAAATGTATGTTTAATTTCTAGATTTACAAAGGTAGGTGACTAGTTTAATTTTCAATGAAGTACAACGATTCTAAAACGTAATTTTCTGCCATAACAACTTTTATCAGTTAAAGTCATTTTAACATTATCGATATAAGAAAACGTTTAGAAACTAGAACTTATTTCAAGAAATTGAGTAGGATGTTTGTAATCACTAATAACAATTAGTTTTGTCTCTGTTGCACTAGGTTTTTTAATTATAACAACACTCAACATTTAACTCTAGTTATTTAGTTAGTATTGTTTGTTCAAAGTGCCTCATCCTTGGTTCCCGCTCGCAGACAATGCGCACGGGCCCACCGCGTCACTCCTTAAACCTTTTCGCCTTATTTCACTAGCCTTCCTTTTGTTTCGAGGGCACTTCTTTATTTTGTTGTGCGATCTTATTATTTCGCTACCGTTGCCCGCATTACAACGTTCGCTTCGTTTTTGCTCACATTGCCAGAGTTGGCCGAGCTGCGTCCGGAATGAAGTAATACAGCCGTGGACTCCTCGGCATTGTGTATTTGCGTGGCTTTTTGTTTTTCAACGCGACGTCAAGTTTTTGTCGCGACCGGTTCCGCTCTATGTGTGTTATGTAACAGCGGTGCGATACGATCGAATATCCAATACATAGGTAGTCAATTTATCCTTGCGTTCCAATTATACGTGGTATGACTGACATGGGGGATGTCAAGCGTTAATTTGTCATATTTTTATGCGTCTGTCTCCTTTGGACATTGCAGGCATTTCGTGCTCGGTAGCAATGTTTTTGTTATTACTACTGTCATCTGGGTATTAATGATTATAATTAATGACGAACTGAATTTTGCTCATGGAATATTCTCATCCTCATAATCATCTATTACACACTTAATGTTGTGTTGGATTAAGATCTTTTTAGTGAAGTTAAGCGACTTTGACATTATGTTTTTAGAGATAGTGAAGTTTCTTCCTCGTACATAAAATATGTAGCAATGCTCATTATGCATTCAATACAAAGCTGGATCAAACTTCTGGTGGTCCTATCGTAATATAAATAAAAACCTAAAGCTTAAAGAATCAAAATAACAAGTCCGAGTAAGCAAGTAGCAGGTAGTAGATTCGTATTCGTAATCATCGCAGGTGAAACATTCCAGAGGCAATGTTTTCCGCCAAATAAATATCGAGCAAGATTTTCATTACACAAAAGGCAGGGACAGGAAACAGTGGTGGCTACTTAAGGCTAACTGATATCTCCTTTTAGGGCGTGTGGAGTGTGAACTACGTGTCTTCGGGCTAATTAACTGAAACATGCGCGGGCGCAGCGTAAATCAGCTCGAACGTAGCGCCCCCCAGTGCGACACAGAGTTGCTTTTAGTGCGAGATGTCGCTGTAATCTCGGGAATTCCAATTATATTCTGTTAATTAGATCGTTTCGCAGACGATTTGTTGGTTAACAGAACGGGTGCAGGTTCAGGCTTCTTTGTTTAAGTATTTATAGAATGGTTTGTTGAATGGAGAAATTAAATTATTTACTAAGTTCCTCTTTTAAAATATGCTTTTCCAACTACAGTAGATAGGTATTTTCGATATGACTTTTTACATACATTGCTAGGGACTAAATCAAATGTAATTTTTCATAGATGGTCAGGAAGTTTTCTGTATGAAATTGTACACCCATAGCACTAGACTAGCATTTCCTGTATCATGGATGCTATGATGACACAGAGAGACAAGAACGATCATCGTTACCGAAAACAAAAATTTATATTCATGATTCAAATTTCTCCAATGGTGGGAATGACAGTTTGGCAGGAAACCTTTGAGCCTTACATCTATCATCATCATTTCTTGAGGTCTATTAACCGAAGAAAATCAAATAAATTCCAATTTAAAATGGATATGGAAAGTTGCTATTGCTAAAAGTACCTACTTCATTATTCTTAAAAATGGATGCTAATTTTAATCCTAACATAAAGACTCAAATTATAATTAAGAACAATGTCAAGATTAAAACTAGCACAAAAATCTTTCGCGAATGAAATATTAACGTTTAGCCGAAGAAAAAACCACAGCCCAGTCCATTTGCTCTAATGAGTACCTTCCATGTTAACAATGGACGTACAAGGACGAGAAATAAGACCAATAAGAACAATACTCGCGAACAATATCGAGCTACGACAAAATATAAATGTAGTAGCTTTTATATGACAGTCGATAGTACAAAAAGTTTCGCAGTCAACTGCAAGCGGGACAATGTCTGCCTTTTTTAGTTCAACGACAATCGCTCCCGGGTTAGGAATTTATTGAGTCGTACTCAAAATAAACGATGAAGGTCCTATGGGTCTTATTAGTGGGGCATAAGGGTGATTTTGGCTTGCTTGTTACCCGATGTGGCAAGCTACGTTGGCTACACGAACCCGTCGTGCCACTGGCTCAGGATTGATCTTACACATCAGCTGTCTGTCTGTCCGTCTGCAGTGTAAAGGTTGATGCTATAAATAGGAGATTCAGAGACGTCCAATAGGTTTTATTACAAAGTAACTGCTTCGATAAGTAAAAAGTTGTAATGCTAGCTGTTGCAAACGTATCGGATGTAACTAACTTATTTGCATTACGTATTATGATAGTAATGTTATTTACATTTTGTGTAACTTGTGTGTACTATTTTGTGTACTAGGTACATAATTTACTTAATATTCTTTAATGCATAAGGATAATTTTTGAAGTATGTAGGTATCTGCTATGTTAAGTTCTACTGATTAATCGTTTAAATATTCTCTCACCTTCATCGATCTCTAATACGAAATTATCAGTATCCTTTGTACACGTCAGAAGTGCAATTGTTTATAGGACAATTATTGCATAATTTACTCGTTTTTCATAGACATTGAAGTGGCAAACGATTATCAAGTCACCTGGCATTAATTGCTAGTTACTATGATAGGACTACATTTCTATTTGACGTCACAGATAATATATTGCTGTTATTGAGTTACATTAATGATAAGCTTAGGAAATATCGATTATGAATAATTGCTAAGTGATTTAGAACTGTTTTAAATAGTTATCCTTTTAACGTAACTTAATATCTAAAAGTTCGTTGTTATTTATATTTTCATACGTAAAGAATTTTGCTACACTTTTTCTGTATAGTAGGTACTTTAAAATGCACTGGGTCTCTGTTTCAGATTATATGGATAGGTATAAGAGATTTGTCATCAAACTGTTGAAATACTAATTACCTGGTTGTATGTATAAAAAAGATAATATAACGATCCGCCTTCTTAATCTCACACTAGGATTTCCCAAATATTGAAAGCTATTAGTTGACTTACTAATAAATTCTTAAAGCTGATTTTATTGATTGAAAAATGATTAAGTTAGGCACATAAGTTTGACGCTAGATCGTGCCTTAATTATATGTCAGGGCATTTAATCTATACTAAACAAACTAAGTACGAAGAGACATCTACACGAATTTGAAGACATACAGAAACAGCAAACTACAAATCAAGTGTTATTTATCACGTCACCCTGTACACAGTAGCAGTCTCCGCACGCGAGCAAATAGTATCAGTACAGTCGTCGTCACATCCTGTCGCACCGGCCCGCGGCCCGACTCGATACCGACTGTACCAGAATCAACTATTCAGGTTAATTGGTGAAATAAATGATACGAGTTCTGCGTGGGATATGGCGTTGATGACTAGCAATAGAGTTTTTTGCAAAAGTAGAAAAGGCAGAAATTGATAAACCATAATTTGCAGTCAAGGACGAGATTATTGGGCAGGTAGTCCGAATCAAGATACTTTTATCCCAGTTATGAATAGAAGCAGTTATCTTGAAACTGAAGTACAGGTCTCGTGGTTTAAACTTTAAGTCCATGACTTTAATACTTGTATACAAGTACTTACATGGTAAAGTGTATGTTACACATCGTGCAATTTTCTGCATTTCTGAAAACGTTCCGAGAAGTTTGAAATGTTTCAATGAATTTGGAGGACTTATAAGCTCACTAGTTAATTTAGAGTTTTCTTAATGTGGCAATAAGTATTCAAATAATGTGTAGAATTCAAAGTAAGTTTTGTTTGGCGTTTTGTAAATTGTAGACTAAAAGCTAATCTATGATAAGAACTAATAGAATTATACTTGAATCCTACAATAGACATCTATAAAGTATCGGAGTAGACTGAAAGACAAAGGATTGTGTTCCTCAAAAGACCCCAAATTGTTTGTGGCTTACATTACCGAAAACGTTGGGTAACTTAACTTCGCACCCAAGAATTTGCTCTCGAATCGAGGTAGGAACATCCAAGGCATCAATTCGACAAGGCTTCTAATAAACGTCTTCGAAAATAGAGTTGAAATAGCTCGGATGGCAGCAAATTGCCGTTCACCGGAGTGTTAAGGGCCGGCACGCCTTCACCAAAGGTCGAGGGTAATTAAGATCCCACAAGCAATCAAACTCGTCCCGTCTGTGATTGGCTGCATTCGAACCGCGAGATCAAACAAGCCAAAAGGTTCTGTCAAATGGAATATTTTAGGGAGCCGTTTGAAGTCCGCTCTGAACCCGTTTTTAGATGTCCCTGTTTACCGACGAATGTCCTTCGCTCGATGTCAATAGGATTGGTACTTTGAGTTGCTTCCATGTTAAAATAATTTGCTAGAGGCCGAAGAATCAGGTCACACTAAAAATCGGATATAATGTTTCTAAGAGGCTTCGGCTTTGCTTAGAGTTCGAAATATCCAGAAAAACTAAGGTTGAATTTGGAATTATAATTTCTTTCCATTTCCTTCTTATTTAATTTAAATAATTTATACAATGTAATGGATGATTAAATTTAATTTTGATGTAACCCAAGCCCAACATTGAGAGAGTTGTGAATTTTGATATATTTAGAAGTAATTTTCCACAAAGAAATAGACAACATTTAACACACCCTAAAACCGTAAACCCATTTCATATAACAACAAAATAGCAAGATCCGATATACTTAAGAGGAATCGCGGCATCCAAGGGTCGTCTTGGGGAGGTGTAAACAACCCTTTAAAATAGTGTGCCATTAGGGGGAGGAAGGGGCCACCCGACTAAATATCTTTTAGTATCTGCAAAACGTCTAATTCAGTGGAGGCTTTGATGTCGGTTCGGGCAATGGCGTCACGTCGAGGATCGTGGCCATTCGGGTTAGTAGCGAGTGGAACAACGATCGAACTAATTGAACGGACTTCTAATTACGGCGACGTAAACACAATTCGGAGTAATGGCGGCTATGGATTCATTTTGTATGGTGTCAGTTGTTCAATGCTGTCGTGGCTATCGTATTTGATACTAATACATGATGATGCGTCAAAATTTTCACGTTTTTCAAGATCGTTAATCGAATTAGAATAAGATTTGCGTTACATTATCTTCCGGGCACACGCCTAATAGAAGTTAGATATACAAGTTGCACCAGAAAGGGCATGATGTAGGGGAGACTGGGGAACCTACCGTATGTTGACACAATAATGAAAACAGTTCTACGGTTCTATGGTTTTTAGATGTAGCGTTCTAACTTTGTGTGAGGCATTTTAAGCGCTGAGTTAGCTGTACTACGGTCACTAAACTTGACCCTGACCGTAGGTATCATTCTTGGCGATAGATCTTTGCTTCAGGCAATGGCAGATTAAATAGATTTTTTAGTTTGTATTGTATTAATTTTAGCATAACTATGGATTCAGGAACACAGGTAGGTAGGTACTTATCGAATTTTTTTTGTAATATGTACCTACGTGTATTGCATACCGTATCGAGTGTTAGTGTTTCAGAAACAAGCATGTAAAAAATATTATAATATGAATGCCTTGAATCAGCAAAGTTAATTTTACAGTTAAACAAACAAATATCACTATAAAGATTTTTATACACTCAAAAGATTTGAATCATAAGCGATCGGTACACAATTGAATCCCCTATTCGTAAGTCGTAAGTCATAAGTCAAACAGTCGTCGCCTGAAAAAATATGAGTACAGGAATGAAGAGCATCATAAATATCCCGCGATCCCCTCTGCGCTCACAAAAACGCCGATACCGACATCACAAGGATCCCCAACCTCCTCACAATGGAACGAAATTAAAGCAAAACTTAGTGTAATTAATTTGGAGTACCTACTCAACGCTTTTGTAATAAATCGTTTCATCCGAGTATAAATTTTATCTGCGACGTCTGAACTTCAGAGCTCGCTCCGTCCCTCTCTGACGAGCCGAAGACCCCGCTGCGGACGACGCCGTCTCGCTCGCGGATTCACAATAAATGATTCCCAGTTTCCAGCTTTTCACTAATCACCTGTCTTGACAAGTTACACGTGCATCGTTAATTGGACTCTATGTGGCGGGAGGAGGGTCGACTTTGAAGCGCGGGTGTGAGGTATAGTGAAGGGTGTTCGTTAGGTAAAGTTTGTAGAAATAATTTCTGGTAGATATCGGTAGGCGAATCGTCGAGTTGTCAACTAGGGCTGGAGATAAGACGCAATAATTCTTAAACTCGGCGCGAGGGGGCGCGGCGGGGGCTTAAACCGCGATAATTCGATATTTGAAGCCTTTCCCGGGGATGTCGTGGTTAATGATTAACGTTAAAACTTTTGTTAACTACACCTAGTATCATGTTACTACATTCACTTTGAGCTCTGGAATTATATTTTATACCTTAAACTTAAAACCATTGGCATTATTGTTGTAACTGTATAGTTACCGTTTTACTAATAAGTACAGGTCTCTCTATACTTGATCACGCTGGCCTAGTGCATTTACCAAAACGTACTACATGGTTATTTTAAAATAATAGGCAAAGCTAATCGTATTTTACACAGTGTTTACCGAACGAAGAATCGAATTTGAGAACTTTGATCCAGCTAAAACCTCTAAATAAAAAAGCTACCGACTCGTTAACTGTGCAGTGTTATTTAACATGAATGAAACATTACTAAAAACAAACGAACATTGCGGTTCTCTTAGTTAAACGATAAAATAAATTTACCTATATTTGAATTCGACAACACTACATTATGGTTGTGGTTTTATTCCGTCCATCAGTGTAACCACAAACAACTGATTATTTGGCAAACAATTGTGCCTGAAACAGGCTGTAATGATGCGGCGGAAGTGCGTCGCGACGCGATGACGTCACGGCGGACGCCGGAAGTGACACCGGCAACCGGACGTCTCAACGATATCTTGGCCGAGGTGAATGACCGATGAGAATTAGTTAGTTACTCACGACAGGAACTAGATGAGTTATTGAGAGAGAATTAATCTTTTGTGTTTCCTAATTTAGTAAACAGTTTTCATGTTAAATTCTTTACTTTACTCTGCATTACACACAAAACACATTATGTACATTTTCTTTTGCGTAGCAAGATTTGTAACGATAGATAGACCTACATTTGTCTAGAAAATAAACCATTCCCTGATCCCTTCCTTTGAAGAACGATACTAGCGATGAACACAACACAGTTTTAAAACTAGTAATTGTCATATTATCAGGCAACATTACACAGTTAGTTAAGTTTGTGTCTGTAATTTAGTCAATTTATATTTAATTTTTTTTTAACATATTTTATCAATACACTGAAGCATGGTATTTTTTTCAATGAAAGCTATAGATAGATTAGTCTTGTTAAGCTGGCTAACTAAAGGCAGCAACTAACATTCAGTTATTATCGCAATCTAGATCCACTCCAGTTATCGTATAATACGTTCGCTGAAAAAAGCAACTGTAAAACGAGATATGCATAGAACAATAAAAGTTAAATTATCAAGCACAGCACCTAATCACAACACAGACCCCAATTACAGCGGCCATAACTCACAGCGAATCACACGACGCAGTTTATAGCCGGTGCGTCATGACGCATGCGGCTGCGGTCTGCGGCTGCGGCAAGCAACGCAAAAAACGCGGAAAAACACGAATCCAGCTCATGTTAATATTTGAGGCGTTTTTATTTGAAATTTCCATTTACACGCACCCCTGTGCCTCCCTACTCCCTCATACATATTCATCGAATGCACCCTCGTTCCGTACACTTTCTCTGCAGGTCCATATCGCCCGATCGTGATCTGTCGAATCAGAGTCACTTGACAACTTTGTAACTGACTTTTTCGTGTCAAGGGGACGGTTATGAACGGTGAGGCTGGTCACTGGACGGTGGCTACGTGGCTAGACGTCGTCAGGTACAAGATCGTTGTATTGGTGGTGAATTAATGGAGATGGGATGGTGATTCATTTCACATTACACTAATAGAATTCGACGACCCATACTGCCCTTAAAAAAGCATAGGGTAGAACATTAAGTTTCAAGATCAATTTGATATAACTCAATGCCTCGATTTAACTACTTTATAGTAAAACTTTAGTAAAATCTTTTATTAAAATATATTTTATTATTTCCTACATTATTTTTATTTTTGACGAACTTCAGGTAATTTCAGGGATTACCATACAATTATGTGTGAAGACATAGTAGTAATAACTAAACAGTTGCCTGGTAGTTAGAAGAATCGTGTCCAGCAGCCATCTACATTTTTGAAGAAAAGAGTTAATAAAAAATAAATAATCCTTACGGAGTTCCCTGTACATGAATTTTCGTTTAAAATACATTAAAATATTTCAAGTGTTCACCTAAATTGCGCTCTAATCAACGTAACGATCGTGCCTTACAAGTACCGTGAAATATTTCCGTCGTTAACGACGAACGCTTCACGATATAATGACGAATTATTCCTAAATGTACTAAATATTTAAGGAATGCGATATGGATCAACGTTTTGCCTCGTTAACGGTTAATATTAAATGTAACTATAGGAGCAATGTATGCGTTACACTAATTATTTCGCCGTTCGACAACTACATTTTGCTACCGACGAAGTATGTTTTATTGCTGTCGACACGACTAACCTTATGATTTAATCACTCAAACCCTCTAAAGAGATTTTTCTTGACTTAAATTACTATTCAAGTACATGAATATGTTGTGAAGCTCGACTCAATCAGTAGATATTTACTATGTTCTTATGTTTACTTTTTATTTTCGTATCGTATCTTTCAAATATTTTCGAAAATCGCTATGAATGGGCTCTTTCGGTATGAAAAGGCCTATGAATATAAGCGGTAAGTAATATTATTTCTTTATTTCGTCCGTATTAAAAGAATAAGTACCTATTCGTAATAACGCATGAAATGAAAATGAAACAAATAAGTTATGTTTCTATAAATATGACGGGACGATGAAAATATGGCCGAACAAAGCAATTGGTATGAATGTTACCATTCATCATTTTTATTTTGAACAATGTCGTGTCGTAGCCGTGTAGCGTGAAAAGTCGTGTAACATAATTCATACTTTAAATGATGTGCTCCATAGTGGCTAGGTAAACGAGTGAAGATAGAATCTATCCTAGTGAAAGTTCACTGGGTTGTGTAGAATTTCGCTAATACTTTCAACCATTCTAGAACTATACAAATTCAAATTGTTTCTAAATTAAGTGAATAAACAACAAGTTCAACCAATGTCAAATTATAAATTAATAATTATGGTTAACAATAACATTGATTTACCAGAAACGGAGCCTAGTATTTCGACAAACGACAATTAGGTATGTTATCTTCTTCATAAAAAACAAAAACATGTTAAGTTCATAAACTTTTTTCTAGTTTATATTTATTGCAAAATATTTCAGTAATAAACTTCAGAAGGAAAATTTAAGTCGGTTTTAATTTTATATTTAAGCATTAAACAACATTTTTAATGAATCAATTGACCTAATTATTATCTTATCTATCTAGCCAGCCTGTGGTGTAACACTAGCTTGTCGTATTTCCCTATAAATATCCCAACAAATATCTACACGCACATTGTAGAGGTGTTAGTTTAATTTATTTTTAGCTCCTACAAGAAATGTTAATTAAAATATTGATAGTACCATTAATTGCTTCATTTATCACCGAGTTGTAAAAAAATAAAACTGCTATTAAAGTTGATCAAAAACTCAGGCCTTTATTGCCGCTATAAATTATTATTTTTTTAGATTCACGTTCATCAAACTGTGGCTTCTTATGAGCTTTTCTCGTAATTGCAATAGAGTTTCTTTCTATGATTAATTCGCGATTCTAAAACCTTTGAATAATTTTGATTATTTATGCATAATCCAAAATGTTCATTAAAAACTACAGAGTGCGCCTATTGCGTAATAGTATTACTGACTTGAAGATATGGTGTTAAAATGGGCTTCGATCAATAAATTCAAAAGAAGAAAGTTTAGCTTGCCGTCGAAAGTTGAAAATAACTCTTAAAGATTTTGAAAACAAAACATATTTATTATTATCACGGTTTGTACACTACATGTGACATAATCTGCATAATCAATTAAATCGTAAGTGTACTTTGGTTAGAAATAAAATATGTGTTAGGTACCAATCTGGCGATGTCAGCAACTCTAATGCCATTCGTTCCACACGACGCGACTCAACGACGCGCTTTTTATACCGTTTCTGCGTTTTATTGCCGACGCAAATCCTAAGGACCTGACGACTGATGCTGCTCCGTCATTCTTCTTACCACTTCAGACACAGTAGCTACCCATAATAATATCTTATAACTCTGTTTGTAACCAATATTTTTATAACCACATGGTAATCTAAGAAGTTTGTTTCCAATTGCCGAGCTTTTAGGTGCTTCATAATTTTTGCTACTAGTGGCCCGACTTTAATCTGTTATCCAGCAAGACGAAATGGTTCCATGATAGGAATAGTAGGATTATAGTCTAGATCAAGCTTCGCCATCTACAACATTGCCAAGTTTTAAAATGTAGTCTTATTGTGATGCTCATAATTAACTATGATCGAAATTCGACTACATCGCGGGTCTTCTAGTAATTTCAATATTGTCTGATATCTTAGGTATACTACAGTAAGTATACGACAGGTTGAGAAGAGTCACGCCTCCCGCCGTAGCCGCACGAGCCATTCAGATGTGTTAATCACGCCGGCTTTAATCATAGCGCGACCGTCGAGATGCAACACAGATATTATCAGGGGACTATCAAATTTGCAATTTGTGACCCTCACTCGTGGTCGCCGAGGTGGCGCGACAGATATTATCTTTTGATATTTTAATTTAGATGACGTTTTGTTTTCGAATTCAGGATTGAGGCTTGATTTGCGCCAGAAAGAAAACAATATTAGAGCTTTTCGTTAGTATTTATGCGTGTAAGTCTATGTCTTTCGCACACTCTACAACTCAAACGGCTCGACTGATTGGGGGGGTGACATAATCATTCCCCCCTCCATTTCATGTATTTTAGGTTTTTAAATTACTGCTACTACTCCTGCTCGGTGGCTTTTCGTTAAGCTATTTATTGAATTTTTACTCAGAAATTTAAAAAATGAAGAATAATTTCATGAATAGTAAGCGTTGCTACTTTTTTTTTGCCGCCTGCATTATTGTAAAATCCATTCCGAGCCAATCAGTTCACGTTAATTTTCATTTTTTACAATTCCCCAGGGTTCTGTACGAAATGGGTCCAATCTGCACCCCAGCTTTTGGATTCGCGTCAAAGTTATCTTTTTATCTACAATTAGGATTTCGACACCTCCGGGAGGGAACGCCATCAAAGGCCGTCCTCTCATTTGCCCGTTATTGAGTTATCAACGTCGGAGGGAGATTAGTTCATACTTCCATACACAAATCCTATCACACAAGCTGACGCCTTTCACTAGAAACAAGCTCCATTTTGGTTCACCACAATATCTCCGCTATTCCGCTTTCGATTTTTGGGACTGTTTTTTTTGCAATCCAAACAAATCTGTGCAGTTAAGAAAATAAGGTGTAGTTTCGGGTGACAGGTTAGAGGGTAATGGAACCGTGTCCAAGTGGAAATTTGTGTCCCTTACTCGCGGCCGCTAACAAGGAACCGAGGGCCCTATTTTCAATGCGAGAGAATATAATTCTGTCCCTTAATTTAAAGCGACCGATAATGAGATGCATAATCGAATTATCTTTGTGTTTTTCGAATAACTATTTTCATTTTATGGATCGATGAGTTTGGCTGGAACTCGATTTAAAGGGCTTAGTTTTGTGTTTGGAGAGAATGGAGCTTTTTTTGCGTGGGCCATTCCTGTATGTACCTACTCGTTTATAGTAGGTAATAAATAATTACTAATTGTATCCATGGGAGACACATATGCATAAGGTGAAAAAATCCATTATTATTCTATTGTACAATACTTCCTGTTGCAATGATGATCAAGGAATATATTTTGGTTAAGAAGTAAAAGAATGTGAAGTTTGAGTAGAATTAGGTCTTGTAGCGTCAGAAGCTTATCCCTACATGACATCTGATAACTTTTGACACTGCGAGGCATAAAGTCTCGTCCTGGCAACATTTTACATGAAAATTTTTTGTTGCGATTGACTTTACCTACATAACACGTGTACTAAGCCAATGGTAAATCTTATGCTAATACGTTTTTTAGTGAAAAAAGCAAATTTGTTCTAGACATAAAATTACATTGCGGTATTCGCATACCCGAAAACAAAACTGTGTTATAGAATAACAGCATCGTAAAATCCAATTCGTCAGTTGACACAGCGTAGACAAGAACGTAATTAACAGTCAAATTGCGCCCCTCCCGTGTAGATCGGTCGGCGGGCCTGCGGGACGGCGGGCCAGAAGGGCCGCGACGTGCAAATTTCAAATTGGAAAGCCGTGCATCGCTCGTAGGTAAATAGTGATGCCGTACCTGCGTGGGAGGGTGTCTGCCGGCTCTAGGAGGGCGACCGAATGATTCGTTAGGAGTCACTCGAGCGTTCATTCGTGAACGGGGTCGGGGTATATGCATACCTGCTATGTGCTTCCATAGTAAATATTTGCATACATATCAAACTTCGAGTGTTTAGGGGCAAATACGTCAGGGATTTTAAAGATCGCCGCGGTGCGACGCGTTTGTTTTGCGTTTTTGATGAGATCATCGAAACGCGAATTTTAATTGTCCTACGACACGAGTGGCGTCGGTCGGTGTCGATGAAGTGGTTTGGGGTGCAGATTCGCGGCCATCAAATCCGACGCCCTCACGGCCCCACGAAATCTGATCCACCGAGTCTCTTGGTAATTAACTACCGATTTCATTTCTTGATGTATTTTTAAAAGCGTCCGACGGCTTTTTAATGGTTATTTTATGGTGACGGATCGCTTATTAAGTTTTTATGGCAGGCCGGCAGTGACAGATGGGATGTAGTTTGACACCAGACTTGAGGGTATCGTCATACCCTCTCTCAGTGCAGGGACCGCGAGCTCCCCGCAGATGAATAAGCCAACAATGATCGGTTACAATATTGGGTTGTTGTAGCATTCCAACAATTCGATTGTATGTACTTAGTCATCCATAATATGTGTGGGTGTCTTAGCTGTTGTCGTTGTATTCACTCGTCTGTTTATTGTATCACGAATGCTCATTAGATTTGAGGTGTGTATCGAACATAAATGTCATGAGTGTGTACACCGGCACTCTAATCTTCTCTTTTTTTCTATTTTCCCTACCTATGTTAGGATGTCAGTAATTTTACACTAAACTCAAAGCACAAATACGATAACGTATTACTTACGGTAGCTTCGATGTGCTGATGGTATCGTAAGTCCCATGGAGCATAAGTCCGTGCGATAGTTTACTTCCACATAAATAAAACTAAACATCACGGGCATTAAGTATCGCAAAATTAATCTTAACGCTCACACATCAATTCCATCGCCATATCGCTACTCCCAAGAGGCGGGGCGAAAATTAAAACAGATGACACGGCGGAACATAGCCGGGCCATAATTAAAAAGATAAGGAATATTTTCCTTTCGGTGCGAGATTATGAAGGAAACCCCTTTTGCGCCGAGAGGGCGTTCGGGGACCAGTTAACCGGTTAAGGGGCCCGAGAGACCGCGCGTGTCGAATCGGTTGCGTTCTACTGATTAAGTAAACGAAGATAACATTGGCGATATAGCAGCGACGTATACCGTCAAAAGTCAACAAGGGCTCGGAATGGAACGTTAAGTTGATTTCGTTATTCTCAAGGGTTGCGCTAGTACTGTTATCTGGGATAGTTACTGTTTGAGATGATTGGATTGGCGCTCGGGACGAGTGGCGCATTGTTCGTCGTGTTTGCGCAGCGAGCGGGTTATCTGTTGACGCCGCTGATTACAACTGCTGATAACGCTTCCAATATTCCTTTAATCGATCAACGACAAATGTTTAGTGTAATGACTTTTTTGCGTGTTACAGTACGGCTATGTCTTAATACTCTCAATTTTCTCTCTCTCAAGTCCTTCGGCTACGTTGTTAAAATCTAAGAACCATTCACACTTGATGTCATTAAATGTAATGGAAGGTCATAGGTTGCTTTCAGGTAACAATGCATATAGGCATAAAAACATCTACTTGAATCGTCTTGAAGGTTCATAAAATAAGCATTTAATCTTACTCTGTCTTATAAAGTGAAAACTATAACCTTTAGCAGCCCCTAGCATAATAACAATGTCAATTCATGAATTAACATGTTCAGTTATTCTTCATCATCAACTACCTTCCAAGTGAACCTCTGAGTTTAAGGTACCTTCGGTAGTGTTATAGAAATAACTTATAAGCTTCCTGCCCTATTGTAAGTAGAAATTCCCAACTCCACAACTCATTTTACTTTTTTTCCTTAATTCTTGCTTTGCTTCAAAACCTGGGCTAACACAGTAGCTTACAATACAGTATACACGGCACAGTGTACTGCACAGTAGTGTTATAAATCAGCAAAACATATAATTATAAGATCGTCGGGCGGAAGACGGCGGCGGTCGTACTAGGCGGTAGTGGTCCTGCTTAGTATTCCGTGCGAGTGCGGCCCTGTATTGATTGGCGCCCTTGCCGGGCCGCTCCGGCCCGCCGCGGCCCTGCTAGGGGCAGTATTTTTCAAAACAATCCGCTGTAAGGTTTTTTTCGCAATAACTTCACTTGCAGACTGAGGAATCATTGGACAATAAGTTTGTAAAAACGTTGTGTGGTGGACTGGAAATTACTTCTTGATCGAATCTTAAGTTATGGTTAACTTCTTTTATAGGATTTTTATGATAGGATACTATGTTTGTTGCTGAAACTGTTGCAATTATTAGTAATCGTGATAGTTTTTGTAAATGCGTATTTTGTTTTACATTTCGTTTTGGAGAATGTAGGTATGAGCTTTCTTATAATTGTGAAAGTGAGACGTCATAAATTGGTCTAAAAACTTAGTGACAATACAGATTTTATTGGGGTAAAATATCTATTAACTGCTATAACTAAACCAGTTACATATTTTATGTTATGTGCAATACATAATAACTGAACTAGTACTTTATCGATATCCAAGATCGTCTAAATGTATTTCGTGAGCTACTCCTCGATCAGATAGAGGAATGAAGGGGTCGTTTTGACCCGAGGCAGCATTTCAAGGGTTAGGGTCCTCCAAGTAGTTTGGTGCGAATGTACTGTTACATTACTTCAATGTTGTTAAGATGGTGGCATGTGCTTCACTATTTCAAAGTGCAATTAACTGGAAAATTTACACGATTGGAACTTTTAGTGGCGTGGAATAAATCAGGGAGTTTATTAGTACGAAAAGTGTTCGATTAAACTTTTATTTCGGAAATAAATGTTTGATTAGTTTAAATCATTAGTAACAATAAATAGAATTGTAAAGGTACCTACTTTAAGAAAACTAGTGGTTCCAAAAAAAATCTTTGCGTAAGTGTATCATTAATACCTATATGAATACTTAATGATTTTTAAGGAAGTTTAAATTTAATTGAAAAACTCAAGTAAACTACGAATACCCTTGAAAATCATTATCCAGTAATAAAGGAAAACACAGCAGACATACTCTTATGGTGGTTCATCATTTCAACTAATTTGTACTAGCATGATCGCTACCAAACACATCACCACAAGTCTGGTACAACGCAACACTGCATTAGGGATGCGCTTAATCCCAAAAAAATCGATATCGACGTCACCACAAAGGAACGAAATGTGAGATTAGCGAACTTATCCCCAATTCCATCTAAATACTGCTATAATCCCGTCGTACAATGGTGACAAAAATAATAAATACGCCGAGACCCGCCCACCGGCACAATGGCTACGCACTGTTTCAATATTTTTGTATTGGGGCGATTAATAAAGGGGAGAACAAAACAAACCCGCTACTGATACCACGGACTGGGAATAGGGCATTCGGTCTCACTATACTGCCACATACTACGTTTTAATAAGGCACTAGTTTAACGCGGCGCTAATATATTTCGATTTTGGTCAGTA
>LGAG01004056.1:0-27710 GCA_001278395.1 Lerema accius
TCCTTGGTTACAATGCGACAGATATCTAAGTAGATAACGCGAGATCCTAATAGCTACTGCTAGACAAGAACACACACAGTCAGACTGAAAATACTACTGATATTATAGATGTGAAAGTTTGTGAAGATGTACGGATATTTTGTAAGTCCTTCACGCTCTAACCGTTGAACGGTTTAAGCTGCAACTTGACACACTGATAGTAGAAATAGGACACAGGATAGATATTATTCTGATTGTAGGTCATCTTGGGATGATTTGGACGTTTATATGTTTTTGAATAAATCCGACATTACATTGAATGTATTTAAATTAAGCTGAATGTATTAATTGATTAATTAAGTTATTGATTGATTAATTAAGTTGAATGTATTAATTGGTGGAAGCCGCGGACGTCGTCTAGTAGAAATAATTATAAACACCATAGAAGCAAGAAAAAGGTATAATAAACTATTTTCTTCCTCAACTATTTTTTTTATGAAAACACATTACGCCGCAAACGTAAATATTTCTTTGTGTTATCTGATCATAGACAGGGCGCTCTAAGTACCTAATCACTAACGACTTATTGAAGTATAAAGTGTACGAGAATCTAAATTTTAAGGGAACTTGTATGATACATCTTACATTTGTTTAATAAATCAGGTGAAAAATACTAAAGTTTTCTGCAACTAACTTACCAAGCATCGTAGAATCCGTCTGTCATATACTAAAGCCTATATTATACGCGAGAAGTCGCAGCAATATTATTAGCATACGTTTCCTAAATCCGTTGGAACGCTACTGCGCGTTTTATTAGCATAAATACAGTTGAAAG
Organism: Lerema accius; assembly: GCA_001278395.1. Classification (NCBI taxonomy): domain Eukaryota; kingdom Metazoa; phylum Arthropoda; class Insecta; order Lepidoptera; family Hesperiidae; genus Lerema; species Lerema accius. Next base: position 815 of record LGAG01004056.1, read on the forward strand.
TTTGTTTAGCTTCGTTTGGTGTACCGCGTATGCGGGTACTAGGGTTAGTATGACAATATTGAGTAGATATTAGGATAGTGTGGTCTGGTGAAAATTGCGGTGATTTTAAGGGTTACCTACTTAAAATATAAGAACGGGAGCCTATTACTAAGCCTCCGCTGTCTGTCTGTCAGCAGGCTGTATCTCATAAACCGTGTCAGCTAGAAAGCTGAAATTTTCACGAATATGCAATTTTGTTGCCGCTATAACAACAAGTAGTAAACATAAAAAGAAAAAAAAATTAAGAGGGGTGAACTTCAATTTTATATCAACGTTTATTTTTATTGGCAACACATATTTAGAAAACCGTTATAAAAATATGACAAAATATTTTTATTTAAACTTGATGAATTTCAAAACTTTAAAATTTTCACATTTGTGGGTGATCGCAACATAAGTAGTTTATGTTACCGTTAATATGCTTTTAAATAATTTTGAGAGAAGGCATATCAGCTTAGATTCGTGGATTTAAATACAATGCGCCGTGGAAACGGATTTCTCATATATTTTAATGAGTTTGGGATTCATGAATTCGCTCGCGAGTTATTTGTGAACGAAGTAATTTCCTCCTGGAAGCATGCTTATATTTGGTTATATTCATGGTATACATTTTCGGGTTACCTATGAGCTTTGAGCATTAACGATTAAGGTTACCTGAAAGCTTATTTATATGAAGCATTCATGACTGTATCTTAAGTCGAACCTAAGTATGTAATGCTTTAAGCAATTGAAGCAGACAGCTTCAAGCTTTTGAGTGTAGTCCCAGCGCCATACACAAGCATTTTGAAGCAATGGTTGCTTGAAGCAGTGACGGCTTGAAGCAACGACTGCTTTTCCCTCCTAATCAGCCTTTGCGCTTTCAGTATCAACATAACCATAAATACTTGTATATACCCTAAAGATCCTAATGCTTAAAATATCGTTATCTATTTGTCAAGGAATTTAAAAGTTACACTAATTGTAAGACCTCACGACGCCGAGTTGAACGTATCACCCAATTACCGCCCGCTCCTTTGTTAGGGACGGGATGTAAATTCCCGGCTTAATCCGGCTTAAAACTGTGATGTGACTAAGTCTGACGTCAACGAGGTGTTACAACTTTTAATCGATTTATTTGGGCGTGAATTATCAGGTTGTAACCGTATTTCGTTGTTACCTAAGCACAAACACCCCAGGTTTTAGTTTAGAATGCGAATTGGTTGGAAAATGCCCACTTTACAAAATGCCAACTTCTCAATATACTTAATTCTTGTCTTCTCTTCTCTTACTTTGAAATCTGCTTCAGTTGATGAAATGATTACTAAAAATGGGCTATTTAAGACGAAATTAAGACTTTCGTGACGGTTAATGGCAAAAAATCGGGCGTTTCTAAATTTCGAATGGCTTGCTAGACCGCCGATTTTTATTATTATTATTTTATGATAATCAAAGACCATCGAGTGGATTAAAAGTTTCGATTTTAGGGATAATAACTGAATTATTTAATACTAAATTCGTATTGGAACAGGGTGGTAGATACTTCTAAGCCTCTTCAGATGAGAAGAGAATTTACCCCATTAATGGATTGAAGCCATCCAAATATGGGTTGAAATAATCTAATTTAATCCTTATACTTGATATTTTTATGTTAATGCTACTTGCTAGCTCAGTTAAGTAATGTAATAGACGTTAATACGTTAAGGGTGACCCCTCTAAGCCACTAATTGCGCAATTACTGCTCAGTCGTTCAGAAGGAAGCGTGGCTTAATTTGGCTTAACAATGTAATTATTGTTCTTTATTATTGAGTAATTTGACCATCACCTTAATTTTCTTTTAAATGTGCTTATTATTGTACCACGTCCAGGATAAGGACATAGGATAGATTTTATCCAGACTATGCAATCCAAAGGGATGATTTTAATGTAATAATATTTATGATCAAGACTCAATGGATAAACCATTTTGAATTAAACTTGGCGCTCAGACAAATCAAGTCATGGATTATAAAATCATCCTTGAAATGAATCCAATAATTTTTTGTATACACTAATACTGTAACTTAATCAAATTAAACATTATCCCGCTAAAGAAGTCAATAATCCAATAACTTCAAAAACATTGCCTCCATAATCCACTGAATTACTATTGCGAAACAAAGTTAGCATTACTAGCAACTTGGACAATTATCCATTATCCTCACGAAATTAAGTGCTCAAACCCTTTTCAAACTAGAACAAAAATTAGGTAATTAAGGTAAAACACTGTTATTTTATTCACGTACAAGAGGCTTTAAATGAAGTCTGTAAGGAAGATTGATTACCGGCTTCAATTAATTAGGTTCCTATTCTAATTATGTAGGGGCTAATATCAATTTGACCCTGACCTTGTAATTTAATTCCAATTAATTGGACGTTAGGTCATTATTTTTTTATCCCTGCCAAAAAGCGAGAGATTATCAAGGGATTTTTGGGGCAAATAGGCGATTCTCAAGAGGGATTTTAGAGGACAGGATTTCCCTTTCAAAGTTATAGTTAAGTTTGTCTGTCAATAACAAATACAGTGCGAATTTCGGGAAATTATAAAAAAATTGTGTTTTTCTTTATTACTTTTATATTACCTTTTTAAAGAGTTTTAATCTTTAAAGTAAAAATGTTGGTTAACTTAGGCTTTACGTAAATTAATATATGATACCCAGATGCAAATGTAAAGGGCATATTGATATTTCCAAAACTTTAAAACGCTCGATATAAAACTGCGTTTTGTGAGACAATGAAATTACATCAGTCTAAAATACAATAGACTAAGAAAGAGAGTTACTATAGCCCTATTCCTCTTCACAATATTATATTCTCGTCATAATTTAACTAAAGCTGCCCAAAGTAATATTTGGCCTCTGTCATACCATTATACATAATGCATTGTATTTCAGTTTTAATTAAACCCGAAGCCTTTTGGCGATGGGTGCTTAAGAAAGACTCGGCTTGTCAATTCTGCAAGCCAGTCGATTTAATATAAAGGGTTGACGGTTTATTCAGGCCAAGACATTAGATGAAGTGTTCGTAACTTCGCTCGTTGTAGGTTCGCGCTCAATTTGAAAGTTTTCACATGTTGTATAACACGTTGACTTTCCTTGAGGTAGTTTTAAATGCGGGTAGGTTTTAGTATTGTGTAGGATAGTTGCCAATTGAAAACCTGACTGTACGTACGAGTATGTTTGTCTAGGAATTTAAAAAATACTTTTAAATTCAATTGCTTATATTTCACACAAAGGAAACCACACCATTTTGAAAAAATAATGTAACAAGTAGTCTGAATTAGGAATCCACAGCCAGATTTGGTGATGTTAATAGGAAATGATTAATTTACGTCTAACTTCAAACATTGAGCTGCTAAATCTTTGAAATCCTTACAGTCTTCATCGGTGCTTATATCTTGACATCTCTGCAAAAAATTAAATACAATAACAATAGTTCTACTAATATATTAATAACGCAGACCAAAAGTATATAGAATCAGTCTTCAAAACAAAAAAATGAGGTAATTTTTTGATGTACTTTTACGATTTTGAGGTAATTTTACGATCTGCCATACGTCACAGAGCTCGGCCCGCCAAGCAATGTATCGGGAAACGCTTTTTTTTCTGAAGGCGGAGTCTCTATATTTTTTGGTCTGAGATTGATAATGAAACTAATCTATCCATCCATTCCATTATGCAAATAAATAAGTATCGTAGTTATTGACCAGTTTGACAATTCCTAGTTCCGTTGGTTATTTGGTTACGTTATTTTACTTCATCATTATCATCGCAACTTTTATCTGTCCCACTGCTGGGTTCGGGTCTCTTCTCACTGTGTGAGGGGTACAGGCAATAGTCTAACGTTGACCTAGTGCGTACTAACAGACTTCATCATTGAAAAATTTATGGAAATCTCTCAGGTGTGCAGGTTTCCTCACGATGATTTCCTTCACCGTAGCAAGTGACAATTAGTATTTAATACGCGCATAGTTTTTTGAATTAGGACTTTGAACGTAGGAACTCCCGTTCAGGAGACAAACCGTCAAACCACTAGGCTATTATTGCTTGTTGAACTGTTCTACTGTTACTTTACTTACAAATACATATTGAAAACGGATACAATTTCCCATTTTACTAAGGTCACATTCATCTGATTCTCCATATAACTTGTATTTATCATCGAAACACTTTGAATATATAGCATCCATCACATCCTTGTGGTCACTAAGTTTCTCATCTAAGCGTTTCTTCAGTAAATCCATCTTTACTGTTCCATCTTCTGTCGCTATGCCAAGTTTAGTTCCGATACAAATTGCCTTTTCACACTGAAAATATTTGGATAAGTTACAATTATGGAGTGAAATTTTGAACAACAACTTCATAAAGTAATTGATTGAAATCTTGATTCCAACTACAAAAGAAAAGAGAAATTTTGGAATGTTGTAATACTAATTACGATTATTAAAATAGTTATTGGAATAAAAAGGTAAGAAACTTTTTTTACTTTTTATAAGGTTAACCTGATTAACTGAAAACCGGTTTTTTATATAAGTTGGCCTGATTATGGTCCTAATTAATAGTAATTGACTAAAGTAAGACTTAGAAAAAACCTATTCCCTCTTGCTTTGAAGATACTATCATTATTATTATCATCATATTCGGTATTAATTTATTAATGGTTGCTTGAATAAGTATTTCAATCCGACACTAGCTGGCTTAATTATAATGTATAAGTTTCATAAAGCCGATGATACAATAGTATTGTCTAACGAGACTTTAGGAACTTTTTATTCGAATGATGTAAATTATTTTTTCTCATATTTCTCAAATTTTGACATTCGTTGAGTGAGCTCCTAAGACAAATTAAATAAATTGAATTTTTAATCATTAATACTCACCGAATTAGCAATTTCTGGCATCAACTGACACTCTTTAATATCTTCATACATGAAAGAATTTTTTTTTAATGCGGGTACTTTGCAACACTTCTTCTGAAATGTAGATAAAACGTTGAATAAGTAATAATTTCAAAAAAAAAGAAAAATCAGTGTTAAGTAGTTTTAGTTCTAGGGGGAAACGTGTTAAAAAATATTATAGCCTGCGTCACTTCTATAATGACACAATTAAGTTTAATTCTTACTTACCGGTGATTTCAGAGCATCTATACACTTTCCCATGTCGACACCATCACCTGCCTGAAATATTTCAAATTTAAATCACTGTTAAAAATATCAGATTCACCGTGGTCTAAATACAGCCTTAACTCAATATATCCGGATTTCGATTAATCCAAACTATATTATTGAACAACTTATGCGACATTTTTATACTTTTACGAATGGTATCTAGGAAACATAGGAAAATATAATCACGAGAAAAACTGAGACGCTGAGAGCATGTAAAATTAGATGTAGGTAGATCTAAAATTTAAGAACATTACTCTCAAACTCGTACGTATTATTTTTAAAAATGCACCGAAAATTTAATTTTCACCAATTTTTCTTATCTGGTGCACTCGACTTTAGAAGAAAATACTAACTCTAAACCCGAACCAGAACACGACTATGATATTCAGCTTTATTAAAAGCCCATCAAGCTTAAGCCATACCTATTCTTCAGCAAATTCGATATTCGATTTACATAAAGGCTATTACGTCAGATACTCAAACACCCTGACTCATTGAAAACCATTGTAATTTAGATTAAACTTCGCACGAAATTCGTAAAGCTCACGATCTGAATCAATTAGTCCAATAAGTCACGAATTTGTAATTAGTTAATACAATATGAATAGGTTATATGTATGACTAGCAATCGCCGGCAGCCGTAATTTTGCCGTTTTCGCAATATTTTTTATTGCTGCTCCTCTCCTAGTCATCTTAGCGTGATGTTATAATAGCATATAGCCTTCCTTGATAAATGGACTATCTTACTCTACTCTTTAATAAGAGTTAAGAGTTTTTGATGAACTAAAGAGGGACTGCGTATGGTTTAGAAATACTTGGACCTGATAAATGGTGCTGTTATCTATACAACTCAAGGGATCAGCCGAACGACTAGAAATTTTAAATGTACCTATATAGAAATCATAGGAAGACTCTTACAGAGCTTGCAAATATGTAGAAACAAAATAAATAGACATACACTTTACCAGATAGCATCAAGAAAAACTCGATAACTTCCTTGTTATTATTAAAGCAAATTAAACCATAAAGCTACCACTTAATAAGGTTCAAAATTCACTTAAAGACTTACCGCGGTTAGGGCAATACTGAGTAATATAATCAAACGATACATGGCTTCAAATATCTCACTGTGTATATTAATGTAAGGTATCTCGCTTGCATTATATTATATGGAAATAGCAATTACTTTTTAATTCGGTACTCCGAAGCGTAAAATTGTTGCGTTTATTTAAGAATGGAGAGTCCGGGTTCGGTCTACATTATTTATTTCATCGCGTGGTTTTAATCATAAAGTCCTGATTGTATACGGGCAATAATGTGTACAAAAAGAAGCTTATTAATAAATAAATAAACGCTAACACACTCATACCCCTGCATTAGGATTCCCTGTGTCGCGGGTGGCATGGACAACACAAATAACACATCACTAACACCCATGACCCGAGAACAAACATTTATCTGTCACATAAATATCTGCCCCGGCCGGGAATCGAACCCGGGACCCCTCGCTTCGCAGGCAGGGTCACTACCAACTAGGCTACGGGATCGTCGGCATTTGTGCGGCAGACCGTGCTCGGTGACATGCAAGACAAAGAAAAATTGTCCTCACTTTTTTGTTCTAAAGACTGGGTCTATATACTTTTTGGTCTGAGGTTGTATCGTCATTTAACAAGAGTGCGAGGAATTCTGGGTTGTTGACAGTTCTCCAATGCGCACAAAGGTAGAACTGCGTGTTGGAATTATGTCTTAAACTCTCTCCTGACATAGACAAAGGGAATTGTCATGTGCAAGAAGACGTGAGCTCTCGTACGAGTCGTTTCATAAATGGACACTTGAGATTGCGCCGCTTATTATCGGGTGGGATTGTTGTCAAGCATTTACTTATAAAAACTAAAAAATAAAAATAAATACTTATTGATCAGAAGTTTGATTTTGTATGTCAAAGTAAGGAGTATTTTAGTTTTAAAAGTATTGACTTATTATGTGTCTGCTATTATGGTGTTAACATCCGCGTTAGATTTACCACCGTTGTTATGTTATTTACACGTATGTTGTCGGAATGTTACGGAAATGTCATATTAGTTGGTTTGTATATTTTCGACATTTTTATTTGTATTTTTTTTTTGTTTTTGTTGGTTTGTAATTTTGTCTTCTATTAGAAATTGTTAAGTTATTGAGTTATATAAAAAACATTAAATTTGCACTTATAAATGAAAATTCAAACAAAAAATAGCATCAGAAACGGTCTATTCTTTCGACAAAATACACGTTTTTATAAATTATGTTAAAACATCCCTCTAGCTTCAAGGATTAAAAATAGGATAATAAATAACTTAAACTAGGCTCCTACATTAGAAGTGAGTAAATCGTGCCTTCTCACTACATGAAGATAGAACATGATTAGAATATTTTGGTAGCAAGCCTCGTTTATAGTATCTTTGGGAAATTCGATTCGGTCGTAAAATTTTAGCACCTTCAGAATTATAAGGAACCTTCCTTGATAGGCTTTCAACGATCGGTTGGGTAAGGCTGTAGTAATCTATATATTAATACATGAAGGGTTCATACAGTTTCATATTTGGCATACTTAAAGTTTATATGGATAAGAAGTACAAAAAGTAGCCTCAGGTTTTTTTTTATCTCGTTTTTTTGCTTTAGTTTTACTGCCAATTGTTTATTTTACCACTCAAAAAATAAATTGTTGTTAATTTTTTTTTTAACTGATCAAGTTAGGTAACAGTTATCTAATAGATAACCTTGATCAAGTTAGGTAACAGTTATCTAATAGATGACACTGATCAAGTAAGGTAACAGTTATCTAATAGATGACACTGATCAAGTTAGGTAACAGTTATCTAATAGATGACACTGATCAAGTTAGGTAACAATTATCTTATAGATGACACTGATCAAATTAGGTAACAATTATCTAATAGATGACACTGATCAAGTTAGGTAACAGTTATCTACAGAAATGTTTTTTTTTTCGAACGCAATATTTTGGAACAATATAGAACAATGCTAGAACAACTTTCAAAATTGCGATACCTTTAAAGTGTGGTGCCAGCTCAAAACAGTGTTTTTTGTCATTTTTTCTGAAAGTTCCAGTCTCAGCCCTAAACCGTTTTGAAACAATGTAGAACAAACCTAGAACAAACCGGAACAAGCCTCAAAATTGTTGTAACTCGAAAGTGTGGTGCCAAGTTCCTGGACGCAATAATTACCACAATTTTGTCGTTTTTTTCTTTCATTTCAGAAATCTTTATAACCCATTTTCCGCGGCTTATGAGAACTCTACTTCATATCATAAATTACCTGAGTCTTCCCAAATATAATTACTCTGTTACACAGCAATGACATATATAAATATTTCCCGTCATTTCAAAACAAGTGGGAACATCTGTGCCGACAACTTGCTTGTGCAAATACTGTCTTACTCATATTTACTCTTCGCATTTCCTTCTCAATATTACAAGGGCCTTGGTCTTATGTTGATTTATACATGTAATTTTACGGTAATAAATGTGTAAGGTCGTTAAGAAAATGCTTCAAGCTGTTAACGGCTCAGTTTTCTCGTCGTTAAGAAGATCAAGAACGTCTGGTTGTTTTTCTTCATTGTAGTGATATAGAATATATAGCATAATATATTTATTTAATGAAAATAATTATATTGTACCTACTATTTATTTAAAAAGATGTGCGGGTGAGTTTCTTTTCCCTTCCTTCTCCTCCATATTAAAGCAACTTTACAAAAGGGGGGTAGATTAAAAAAAAATGTTATAGACGTGCATAAGTGTATCATTGATACCTACATTTTGCGGGGTTACTGGAATAGATTTCGATTCGAAAAAAGTAGTTCCCATGAATATAATTATCTTTGTAAACTGTCTCTGTATTTTTTTTCCGGTGTGCATAAATGTTAAATACCTAAATAAATGAATAAATGATTTTGATTTTTTTAGTTCCCCTTCCCCTTATATTTACAAAACGGATATTTGTTTACTAGTTTAACAGTCTGCAAGCTTAAACTAGCATGAATAAATGTTTCTTATTCTCCTAAAACGTTATTTTCAATCGGCAAGAAACCCGCCGATCAAACTATCTTGACCCTAAAATGTTACGTTGTACTGTAATCAACCCGTCAGAGCCTGTCTTAGCGCAACAAACGAAGCTAGAGGCAGGCGATGCACGGGTTAGATTATCTCGTCGAAAATATAGCTACAGTAGGTTCATTTCGTGGCGTTAAGTTTTCCCTCGAGGCAACTAAATTTAACTGGATTTGACCTTTGTTTTTCGTGTTATATGACTGAAAACTTGGTCTCGAAACTCAAGTTACGAGTAGGTAATCGAATTGTCTGTAAAATTTTATAAACTACGACTAAATTGTGTTATTATGTATGTAAAAATCTACCTTTTTTAAAAAAAGTATCGGTAGATTTTTTCGTCCCGGCCGACACTACTCGTAGCTTACTTAGGCTTAAGTATTTGTCTTTTATAAAGCCGATGATTATAAACAGTTTTTTTCTATCGACACTTTAGAAACGGAAAAGGACGAAAATGAGTTGGCTTAAAGTTGTGGTATTTTTTTTTTAGTAAAGACCTATTTTTGACCCGACTACGACAGAAGGTGAGTACCTAATGTTTTCGAGCGTATGTATGTATGTATGTCCATTTTTGCCACGCTCTATAGCTCCAATGGGTTGACAGTTTTCAACATAATACGAGGTATAATTGGACTTGTCTTCTACATTAGGTATGAAATTTAATAATTTGAATAACAGCCTTCCCCCAAATTAGCATTCTGGTTTTTATAATTATTAATTTACAGTTTCGCCAATCGTTTAGATTAAAAACCTTATAATACGAAATTCAATACCATACAAAAACTTATACAACTATCCATACAATGTATTTATAGCTTTTACAATGATAGGTAATGGAGCGACATAATTGTTGTTTATTTTGCCAAATGTTACATATCACGCCAGTAAATTGAGCAGTAATGTAACCAATGATTATTGGTTGTAGTAGGTGTATTTTACAATGTTATTGTAATTTGTGTTTCATTCTGTTTATTTATATATACGGTGAAAAATAATGTTATTCTTAAAATAATAAATACTAAAGACTAAAGTTTTTTTTCCGTACCTAAAAGCTAAAAACGGGACTCTATTACTAAGATTCCGCTGTCTGTATGTCACCAGACTGTATCTCGTAAATCGTGATAGCTAGAAGGCTGAAATTTTCACAAATCATGTATTTCATTTGCTTAACTTTGTCAGTCAATTAGTTTTTTAAATGAAGTTCTTCAAACACAATTCAAAACCATAAATAAAACTGGAAATTAAGACCTTAAAATTTTACCATCGTATGGAACAGTTTAGAAAAAAATACGACTCCAAAATCTACGTTTGGGCATATTTCATTTGAGCTTTTGTCATTAATGTGTGTCATCTATCATTCTCTCTTCAACGATATTGGATTTCACCCTCTGAAATTCATTTCTTTTAATTTATGTATTGCTCTATTACGGACCAGAATCATTAAATTTTAATTCAGTTATTCATTTAAATTAATCTGTAATGAGTAACTATATAAATAACATTAAAGTAAAGGCATTCTAAAGACTAACATTCCTTCGGATTTATGGACTAGTAAACTAATTCTACGGTCGAAATTGGACCAAAAATCATTATGTCAAATTATAGACTTGAATCGTTAGAATTCTCGTGCTGTAAATGTCAAAATTAGTATCTGTCAACGAAACCTTTCGTTTCACATTGAGTGTGTTTAAATGTATAATAATGTGGATAATGATAAATTTTTTATTTCTGAAAAATACATAACGTAGAATATAAAATGTAGGTTTCTAGACTTCTTGTCATTTAAAACTTTTGCGCTAAATATTCATACGCATAAATAATTATTTCTAAAAAGAAAGCACAAGTTGAACTTTTCATGTGATCTACGAGTATACTTCTATACTAATAATATGAAGCTAAAGAGTTTGTTTGTTTGAACGCGCTAATCTCAGGAACTACTGGACCGTTTTGAAAAAATCTTTTTGTGTAAGATAGTCCATTTATCGAGGAATGCTGTAGGCTATAACATCACGATGGATGAATAGGATAGGAAGCGTAGCCGCGGGCGATTGCTAGTATCGTATAAACGTCATCTTAATCACATTTCATAGACGTCGTACCACAAAGGAAAAGTTAACAAAACCCTAATAAAATTTTGGTGCCAAATTACAACGTTTTGGCCGCATATTAACTGTTTCGTTTAAAAATTAATTGGCAACTTTACTCGGAATCCAATTCGTCGTTCGCATTTGCCAAGAAACTGGGTCTAAATTTCACCATAAATCAACCGTTGCGATAAATTAAGAAACTTGTGTACTTACTAACGGAACTTGGCGTTAAAGCGTTGATTTATTAAAATGTTGTGTAGCTCTATTTGTCTAATAGGAATAAAAAAACAAACCACTAAAATGGTTAAAAGTGTCCCTACGTGCAGATGTAAAAACTTCATACTGAAATTCATCGGCATCATCACAAAGTTTTGAATTACTCTTTCTACGAGTACGCAAGAAACTTAACTGATAGCTACTACTTATATTAAAAAATATTTTTAAGAAGGTAGCCCACGTGTCGATAAATCTAATGACTGTAGAGCGTGCCAAAGAACTAGACAATGGACATACAAATGCGCTTGAAAAATATTATCCTTCTTATCGTGCATTTCAGGTACAAAAATTAGCATCTAAGTAGGTACGAATGAAAACATGAAAAATTGTTACATACATTGTTTCTTAGTTAACGGCTTTCATTATTTTTAACCGACTTCTAAAAAGAAGGAGGTTCTCAATTCAGCCGGTATATTTTTTTTCTTGAAATTTTAGATGACTTTTTTACGAAAATGTAACAAAATAATTATGTACAAACTAATATAATTAATCAAATAGACCTAAAACAAGGTAGCCATTTTCTTCATTGTGTATAGTATCGGAGAAAATAATGACACATTATTATTATTACGTAACATAATATAATGTGTATAATTAACAGAATAACAGTACATAATTATCTTTGATAGACTCGGATTTCATCATAATTATTAAAATTATTGTATACCATATTATTGCGTTTAATTCTTTAATGGTCTTTGATAAGTTACTTGAAATAAGTTCCTATTTCAATAATGGTTATGATAATAATGTCTTGCATTATCTGTATAGATTATCTAGGAAATGAAACGTTGTTTATAAAACTTTGTTTTCTCTTCAAGTGGGAGTAATTTAAGATCTCTCTCAAAAACTAAGCTATTTTGCTATTTTATATCAAAGCAAAGCGCTGCAGAAGCTTTTAAAAGTTTAGAATATTAAGCTCACCTTAATATTATATGTAGGAAGCTTTTGAACGATGACTCTTGTAATACTGACGTAATTTTTTATGATACAAATATTGCAAGTATTGAAAAAATACAAGGTATATTTAAAGTACAGTTTAAGTTTTCAATGTATAGTTTAAATTCTCAAATATTGTAGTTTGGAAGAATAACTTTCGTGAATTCAATACAGATTTATTATAAGACAAACAATGTGTTATTGCCCGTTTTCAACTGAGTTAAAGTAAAATGGTTATCAAAGAAAACTTGAAAGTTACTGAAAAGTGCAACATAGTGAAGTGAAGATACCTATACCTACAAAAAGAATTTGACTTACCTAATTCGTTATTTTATATATTTCAGTTATTTTTTTTGGAATTGTTTTATTTTTTTTTATTTATATTTTATTAGTATGCTGTAATAATTACATTCCTAAGCGGTAATTATATTGTTCAGAATTTAATATTTAGTATTTTTCATTTATCAAGTAATCAAGTCTATCGAAGAACAAAAAAAATAGCGCAAATAGGTAATTTCAAATTAAAATTCTGTTAATTTTTCCTTCCTATTCTTCTTATCGAATATTAAATTAACGAAAGATCTTGAGCTGTAAATAAAACGCTTTTACATAATTAATTATATTTTACAAACAGATCAAATACAATTTTAGAGTTTCAAAGTAATATCTATTAACTAAATAGCACTTAACGTCTTAAACTTTAGTTCTAAAGCCTTCATTCTAAATCAAAATGTTTTTAATGTTTAATTCAGTACTTATAATCTTAACATAATAAAAAACCGGCTAAGTGCGAATCTAACTCGCGCACGAAGGTTTCTTTACCAATATTAAACGAGCCAAAAAAATTACGGTTGTTGTATTAAATTATTTATTTTATTCTGTTTTTGTGAAAATTTCAACAATCTCACTATCATGGTTCATGAGATACAGCCTGGTGACTGACGGACAGACAGACCGACAGAGAGACCGACAGACAGACAAAGAGACAGACAGACAGACAGACGGATAGTGGAGTCTTAGTAATAGGCTCCCGTTTTACCTTTTATACACGGAACCTTAAAAAGGGTATATTATGATAACTTTCTTCCTACGAAGTTCGAAGCGTCAAGTGTCTTCAAGAACACTCAAGTTACGCGACTTATCTTCACGTTAAGATGCTGTATGTACGCCAATTGAGAGTAAGATAAGCCCCGTATAACATTTTAAGTTCTTACAAAGTAGATTTACATCATAACATTAAGAGGTACTTCGATTCTTTGTATACTAATACTAATAAACTAAAAGACGTTGTTCTATAGCATATTTTATGTGTTACACTTTGATCCCATAGTTTCTACATCAAGTACTCCAGGCCTTTAATTTTCATGTTATCAAAATCATTCATCGCAAACCATAACTGTCCCACTGCTGGGCTCGGGTCTCCTCTCACAGTGTCAGGGGTACAGGCCATAGTCCACATAGCCTAGTGCGGATTGGCAGACATACGCCTTTGAGAACTTTATGGAGAACTCTCAGTTCTTGTTTGAGTTGTTGAGTTCATGTTTTCTTTCACCAAGTGATAATTAGCTTCTAATTTTCATTTACCTTTAGTAAATACTCATTATACAGTGTGAGTCTTAACTATGCTTATTTTTATTGACAAAAAACCTATATTTTTTTTTTTCAAATATATATTTCTTTTATCTTTTATTTTTACCCTTGTGTAAGCAAAAGGTACAACTTTAAAACTAAGTTATCTACCGGGATGCAACAAATTTCGTAATGGTCCGAAGTAATTAGGCTTTCTTATAAAAAGCTGCCCTGAATTGAAAATAAACATGTTTTTATAGCGAAATTATGTTCTTTTTTCATCTAATTTTACAAAAATTGTGTAATTTCTCAATTAAATGCCCACAATACATAAATTTTTCATGACTGTAATTTATTCTTCATCGTAGTTACTTGAATGTTATAAAAAAAAATATTTCGAAGTATTTTTAAGTAGCTTAAAGTCAAATTAAAAAGGTATAACTTCAAAATTAATTTAAAACTGGAAAAATATGTAAGTAATACTTAAAAAGATCCTACATTTTTATCAAGCCGAGTTTTTATTTCGCACCAGCTTATCTGAAGACTTCGCGGCAATTTTGGTTCCGCAATCCGAAAACCTTTCAAGATTCCTTTTATTAATTCCGACATTGATTACGTCCCAAGTAATGCGACGGTCCCTACGTATAAAGCGACATGTCAGAAACTGAGGTTTACAAAAAATTTTGTAAATAATGTTGAAATCGCTGTTTTTTTTTGTTGTGCAATAAATGTACAGTAATACAATACTTTGCTACCAAATGACGGTCCACTATTGTGCATGGGTCTCTCCTCATAACTGAGGAGGCCTAGAGCATACTCCACCACGCTGCTCCAGTGCGGATTGGTGGAGGACTTAGCTTATACTGTATTATAATTATTGTTGTACAATAACTATTGTAAATGTAATAAGTGTTGTACAGATTTTTCAAGCATTTCAAACTTTAGTTACACTTTTTTGTAAACTCAAATTTTTGACATGTCGCTTTATACGTAGGGAGCGTCCAATGATATCTGAGGCGCTTTCAGTAAAATTGAATTATTTCGATATTCAACTGGAAATTACCTTGAAGGTCGTTTTCAAACGGCGTCATATTCCCGATTTGGAGACGATTTTAGCCATCATCCTGTTATCGTAAGGGAGCAGACGAAAATGCGGAAACATTACATTTTGTTACAGTTGCACGTTTAACAGAATTAGATTGAAGGCGAATTCTTAAGACTAACTAATAGACCCGCCCTCGCTTCGCTTCAGTAAACCCATATCGAAACTAAGGTAAAAAGTAACTAACTAACTTACTCCTTACTACATCAGCTATCCGCCATTGAAATTCCCGTCAAAATTGGTTCAGCGGTTTCAGGGATTAGTCGGATCAAACAGACAGGATAAAAAAGGTTATTTTGCTATGTGTACCGTGTATATACGTATATAATGTGTATGTATATGTACGTATGCATTAATTAAAAAGCGGTTATTTTTATATTACAAATAGACATTCAATTTAATTTAATTGTACCTACACATATAGATTTAAACTCTTAAATCGTACGCGATTATCTTAAACAATGTTGCAGCGAGAAATTTTCTAAGCTTAAAGTTTAGTGTTATTTACTGTAATAACCCTGCGTTTGAGAGCTTTATAGCCACAGAACAAGGAATGTATATGTATACATACAGTAGAGGAAGCAACTAACGAATTTTATATGAAAACCAGTGTCGCCAAACTCACACATTTACACATTAGGTATAATATTTCCTTCGCGATGATTCGTCAAGAACAAGAATTACAATTTACTTAAATTAAACCTACCAGACAAAATAGCTCATAACAAATTCAAATTTATTACCATGGGTTATGGTTCATTTTCTAAAGTTGATTGAATGATGGTACGAGCGAATTTGTGCTTTCGAGGGCACGCTAATCCGTCAGTCCTAGTTATTACCCTCCCACTTTATTAATATAGGAGATGATATTTTTTCAGTGCCTCCTATTATTTTTTCCACATTAAATAGAAATAGGAAACTACTGGCCAATTTATTAAGATCATATTTATACTTTTTGCTTTTACAAAGGTCAATTTTTTCCAAGTAAATAACGAATAATATTCCTTTTTATGAGAAGTTATAGAAAGTAAATAATATCCATAACAATTTTTCTGAGAAAAATATCAGCCCTTCGCAGTTTTCTCAATACGTACGTTAAGTATTCCTTTGTTACCTATTCGACCCCATATTTTTATTGAACTGGAAGTTACAAAAGGTTCCCTAAGAGATCTTTTTAAGGGAATTATTTTACCTATCACCTGCTGTGTCAAAATCTATGAAAAATAATGTTACATAAAATATAATTCGATTTTCAAGTGAAAAATTCTTTAGCACCGTAGTCGACAGTAAAAAGAGATAGACACATAAGTTACGTGGGAGAAAATGAGATAGGAAGCATTATACAGTGTTCCTACTTGGCTGTTAAACAGCACGAAATTTTCTTACTAGCGACATCTATTGTCATGTTAGTAGTACTATTTTTTTAAGTGTTGAATACTGTTTTGATTACAGTGACGTCTATTAATAAAACCGAAAATAAATTTGAAATGGAATGAACTTGTTTCAAACAGAATTAACATGAATTATCTTATCTATTAAGATGCCGCTATAAGTTTTAAAATGGTGACTTGGTGTTTTTATACGAATTATTACATTCGTCATATTTTTTTTAAGTTTGGCTCATACGTTGAAATTCGTCAATACGTTTTGGCTGTAGAGCATACCAAATAAATTGACATACATACACTTTAAAAACATTACCCTCCTAACGCAGCCAGATAAATTGATATCCAAAGTGAAATCCTTCACGTGTTAATAGATACTTAGCTAGCCATCAGACTAGCAACACTGATTTGCTGTTAGTACAACAAATCTCTTTCAGAATGACTCACTTTATTCAGTTCTATACGAGCTTATGTACATTCGTGTAGCGGTGTCGCTTAATGTGTTTCCATTTATCATTCGCTCGTCTGATATTGGATTTTCCTTTCAAAATGCAGGCACAATTTTCGATACATTATACTCGTAGAGTGCACGTTCATGTTTTTTCTAGCTTTCAGAGTTATTATGAAATCATCATCATCATCATCATCGCAACCCATAACTGTCCCACTGTTGGGCTTGGTTCTCCTCTCACAGTGTGAGAAGTACAGCCTACAGGCCATAGTCCACCACGCTGGCCTAGTGTGGATTGGTAGACTTCACACACCTTTGACAACTTTATGGAAACCTTCTTTAGTTAATTTTCTTAAAATTATAAAGATTTTAATACTAAAATAAAGGCATTATTTTTCTTAGTAAGTTCTGTTTGTAATAGGTGTTACTGAAAAACATTTAGGGGGTGTTTGAATTGCTGAATTTGAATTAGTGAATTGAGTTTGGTTTAAGCTGAAACTTAGCACACAGATAGTTTGCATCCAGGTATAGGACATAGGATAGATTTTATCCTGATTATAAGTTCCCTTGGATAAATCCAATATTTTTTCAACTGGCATCGTCTAGTAAATAATAAAGGTAAAAATTTCGCGATGTCATTAAAACAGTAACTTAACTTTGACAACTATAACAAGGTTAAACTTTGCTTTTTAAATCGATGCAAAATAGCAAGCTAACCTAGTTCGTTTAGTTAGTAACATCTAACAGAATTATCCTGAAAGTAAATTACTTAGTGCAGTGAATATACTGTGGGAGCAAATTGAACTTCAGATAACATAGTGGTTTCATATTAGAATGTAACTTTGTGTTACTTACATTATTGAATATGCTTGTTATGTTCAGTTTAGAATTCGTAATTTCTGTCAAAATTTTCATTATGTTAAAATTATTAGTGGCACTTGTAGGATCCTCAAAATAATCTTGCACTGAAGTAAAACTTTACCCACACTCCATACTATTTATAAATGACTCTGTCTGCCTATTAGATCTATTTAGATTTAATTATTTGGCGAAGTAATAGAACCGGGGGAAGGATATAGGATGAATTTTATACTGATTTTACGATCCCCTAGGATGAATAAGGCGCCTATGAGTTTGAGCGCCTGATGAATAATGTCAAGCAATAATTTAAATTATATTTAAAAAATATATTTCAATTGTTTCTTTACTGTATTTAATTGGAAAAACCTAAATACTTACACAAGACAAATTATTACAAGTTTTTTATGATTAACATGAAATAATATCATTATTATTTATTTTTTATGGAAATATGAGCGATTTACGTGTTCTTAAAACTCGCCAATAAATACTTTAGTTTTTCAAAAACTTTACTTTTAAACAAAAACCAACCAGGTGGCACCAACCGAGTTTACTTTGGATATAATTTCAAAATGTTGTCCAAACTACTTCCTTTCCGCGAATCCCAAATTTGGTTTTAAGATGCAGTGTTTGTAAAGGAAAACTTTTTGGTGAAAAGGTACAGTTGAATCATGAATTAGTAATATTTGTCCGTTACAAAATACGAATTGAAGGCAAGAGTTTTGTTTGCTATTACAAAAGGTTTCTCAAAAGCTCTTCAAATGGACTTTAAATGAAGGAATTCAATTATCGCTTACATAAGTTTAGTGATGACGTAATAAGTAGGTACCCACTTAGAGTTGAAGTTATATATTTAAGTAGGAACAAATTCTAAAGAATAAACTATCTTTACAACATTGTAAGACGTAGTGATTAGATAGGTAATATCAAAAAATTCTATCTCTTACTTAAGTTTAGTGATGACGTCATAAGTAGGTACCTACTTGGAGTTGAAGTTTAATTTTTAACTAGAAACACGTTCTAAAGTATAAACTACCTTTAACCAATTGTAAGACAATGTAGTGATTAGGTAAATAATATTAAAATTTTATATCTCTTACTTAAACTTAGTGATGACGTCATAAGTAGGTACCTACCTGGAGTTGAAGTTTTATTTTAACTAGAAACAAATTCTAAAGTATAAACTATCATTAACCAATTGTGAGCCGATGTAGTGATTAGGTAGGTAATATTAAAATTTTATATTTCTTACGTAAGTTAAGTGATGACGTCATCAGTAGGTAGCTACATGGAGTTGAAGTTTTATTTTTAACTAGAAACAAATTCTTAATTATAAACCATCTTAAACCAATTGTAAGACGATGAAGTGATTAGGTAGGTAATATTAAAATTTTATATTTCTTACGTAAGTTTAGTGATGACGTCATAAGTAGGTACCTACTTAGAGTTGAAGTTTTATTTTTAAATAGATAAAAATTGTAAAGTATCCTTAACCAATTGTTAGACGATGTAGTGATTAAGTTATCAATATTAAAATTTTATATAAGCTTTTGACGTTAATACTTCTTTTAATTTGGTACCACGAGGACAAGTCAAAAATTAATTCTTTAATTCTTTATCTATCCAGTAGTATAATTTAATTTTGAATGTAGACGAAAGATTTGAAACTACAAAGCGAAATTGTATCCCTCGATTTTGTTATCATTAGGTTTTAAGGGTTACTTTCGTATGATTTAATGACGTATCCGCGACAAAAGTTAACGATAACAAAATCATATTAGCTTCCTTCTGAAGCAGTCCACTAAAAAAATATAAAACAACGTGAGCAAATGAGCTCAGTGTTGTATAAAATATTAGCTACTTCTCGCAAATCCGGGTTAAATTTTATGATCCAAAAGTTTTTAGTTTTTATTATAAATGGTTTTAACTTAGCACAAAAATAAACCGTTACTTTGTTGTGTTTACTTTACGTGATAAAAGGAGAAAGTATATGGATTAGAAATTTACTTAGTATTAGTCCTAAGACCCATTTTATTAGGGATACGCTTTCAGAAACCTTTTTACATTTTTTTCAGGTAAAAAAGGCTTGAGCTCTTTACTTAATAGAAAAAGGTTTTTTAGGAAATATAATTCACTTTTTTTATAGAGACCAACTGAATAAGGTATTATTTAATTTTTATTTATTTTCTTCTCTTATTTTTGGATTAAAAAAGCCTATGTCACTCACAATCGAGACGTATCTAATGACACCCCATATATTAAAATCCGTCATACAGTTTAAGCTCTAGAACATGCCAAAAATGAACATACATACACAAGATACGTTTAAAATATTACTCTCCTTTAAGCAGTTGGGTAAAAAGAAAATAAAATCTGCATTTCTAAAAAGCAAATTCATTGGTACGTCGTAGTGAGACCGAAACTATTCATGTTTACGCAAACAGACGATTCCCTGAATGAAACATGATATCGGTCGAAGTATAGTTTGTTTCGGGAACAAACACACAATTTGGGCGGTAGTTCGAATTTCTACGTTTTCTGCTATTTTATGGTAATCGAAGCTCTGTTTATGAGCGTAATACAATTATAATATTGATTATGTTAACCTATTAATAACTTCCTATTGAAACAATAAATAAAATTATTGTCTAAGAATGTAAATTATGTAGTGATTACATACCTTCGTCTAATGTTACAAAAGGTGTTATAGAATGATCATTTCCAGACAAAGTCAGGGCAAGGACACAATAATAAAAAAGGAAAGTTAAGTGCACGAGTTTTAACCAGATAAATAACAAAATAAATAAACTACTTAATCCCTCCCAAAAAAAAACCTATTGTAATATCACTCATGTAACTATCTATAGCGTCAAAAATCAAAATCAATCGCCTAAAAAGATCGTTAGAATTATATTACAAATCTGTTGTTATTACAAACACTTTCTTCTCCGACGCATACTTTAAGTTATCTTTTGTCCAATATCGAAGAGACACTAAGTGTATGACGTCATACGAATTCTGTGCCAACAGTGTTCATTGTTTTCCGCCCAACCGTTTAGCCGTTTATATGATGTAGAGCTGCCAAATGATTTTATCCATATCTTATGTTTAACCCTCCCTTGCTTCGGGGTACACATGCCAAATAAAATGTACACGTACTGCTTCGTATTGCATGACATTATTCATCAGGCGCTTCAACACTTAGCGTCCAAATTATGCTAGGGGATTGTGCTAATGGAGTAAAATTTGTCCTATGTCCTTCTGTTAGATTAGAACTACCTATTTGCTGAGTTTCAACTAAATTGGTGCCAGAGTTTGTGCGTAAAAAAGACATCATTAATATGTAATGTAGAATAGAACGACGAATATATTCCTAAAGCTAAGTAAGCTAAGGCCAGCTGGCAAAAAAACAAAAAATATCTTGGGATTAAAAAGATTAATTTTCTAAGAACATTATAACAGAGCAATTTTAGTATAACAATGACAAATTCGCGACAGAAATCGCATCATTGTTACAATCCTTTTCTAGATACAAATCAAATATCAAGTATTTTAGTCCTCCAGATTTCTATACAACATTGCAAACAAATCGAAAATAAAGCTGAGCACGCTATAGAAATTCGAATCTCAACTTGGGTTTTAACTGTACTGAAGAGTCCAGGGAGCTGCGGTCGGCAAATGATTGCAGATTGCAACTTCAAGTATTATTGTCACGAACAGCCCTCTAGTGGCTAGCAACGTCATATTTTACAATAGCATCAACTGCAGATAAGACAGTTTCTTGTTTATTGCGAACGTCATCTTAATATTTGAGTACCTGTACACGCCCACAAAAGTGGGAAACTACTCGTATCCCAGTGGTTTGCGTTGTTTCTAAGTGATCGACGAAGTTAAGCAACTGCGGACGCGGTTGGAAAGTGGATGGGTGACCACCTGTAGCAAAAATTCTTGAGTTATCTACCACTAGACGATGCCCGCGGCTCTGCCCGCGGAAAAGTCTATAAACAAAATATAGATTTTATCCCAAGGGAACCTATAATCGGGATAAAATGTATCCTATGTCCTATTCCAGGATGCAACCTATCTGTGTACCAAGTTTCAGCTTAATCCGTTCAACGGTTAGAGCGTGAAGGAGGGACAAACATCCAAATATCCAAACATCCAAATATCCAAACATCCAAATATCCAAACATCCAAATATCCAAATATCCAAATATCCAAACATCCAAATATCCAAATATCCAAACATCTTTACAAACTTTCACATTTATAATATTAGTAGGATTAGTAGGATAGGAAGTAGGAAGTAGGATGCTTTGGAACATGTCGAAGACCTTCGTGCTACATAAAAGCAACGCGTTCATAGGTTGGCCACTAATTTCACCAACCCTTACTAGAGCATCGTGATGTAGTACACTCTAGGCTTCATCCATGATGACCATTTTGATTTTGATCCAAAAAACCTCAACGTGAATTAAACTAACTTATTGAAGCAACTTTACCAAAACTAAGCGATCGCGGGTTACTTTTAAATAACGACTAAAAATGTCAAATATTAAGTCATCTTAAAAGCATGTTGCAATTTCAAAAGATACGCTCAGCAAGATACAAGGACCTTATCTTTTATTACTTCTTCTACTCTAAAAAAGGCTTTTCAAAAGTGTCGTCTTTTAGTATAAATGCAGTTTGTAAAACATTCATTTCGCGACGAGTGCTTTCAGGTTACAGTAATGAAAAATACTTCAAAATTTGTTTCATACAATTCCTGTTGGTGAAATCTGTACACTGTACTTGCCGTGTGGAAATGTGTACAATATTTAACGAGAAATATGAAGTTTGTGAACTAAGAATCTTTTGCGACTTACTTTGATAAAAGTTAGAATTCCTTAACAGGTGTTGGGTAAAAAACATTCAGTATTTCAGTTTTGTTGAGACTTCAACCTCCTTAAAAAGAATAAAAAGTAACTCTAGAGAGTTCGCTAATGATATAAAACAGTAACAATTTTAGAACATCAAAACATTGAACCCATATTTTTCGGATATTTTGAGCCCCTTATTAAACCAATACTACAGTATTTCCTCTACATTAGAGGACTAACATTCCACTACGCCCATTTAGTGTGGATTAGTAGAGAGATTAGTGGGTTAACCCAACTGTCAAAAGTATCACCCGAAATCTCAGTTATGATAAATTGAAACTTAAAATTGTAGGAATTATTGAAAACAATGACGAAGTTGCCAATGATTCAGATTTTGATAAATTAATAACTAATCTTTTTATAATCATGTGAATGTATGTAAGTGACTTCTTACTTCTTAAGAGAAATTGATAACGACGCTGTAATAAACGAATAAGAAAATAAAGTGATAGACTTTGTTGCTTATGCAATAGGTATAATAATGCAAATTGGTTTTCAATTACAAGTCGATGTTAACCTTCCTTTGTATTGTAATAATGGTTTGTTTTGAAGAAGCCAGTCGAATGATATATTGGCAAAGCATAATAAGAAGACAAAAGCCAATTGACTTTGGAACAAATAATTGGCTCAATTGGTTTTGTGTGTAGACTTAAGTATGCTTTGATTTCAATTAAGTTTGTTTCCAATATCAAATTTATGGAAGAATTTTGTTTTGTAGGATTTGTGTCTTATATTTAACTAGACGATGCCCGCGGCTTCAATGGATACTTTAAAAAAATTGGATTGATTCCAATGGAACCTATTTCCAGGAAATTATAATCCAGCACAAAGATTCTTTTAACTGCTAATGTTTTATTTTAATCCATTTAACTATTGCTGTCTGATTTAGCAACAAAATTTAACGTCCAAATCATCCCAAGAGAATCTAAAACCAGGATTAATTCTATGCTATGTTCTATTTTTAGATACTAACTATTTGTGTGCAAAGTTTCTGCTTAGCCCGTTCAACGTTTAGAACATGACGGACTTACTAACATTCAAATATCCAAATATCACATTTCATTTATGATACTAACTGATAGATAGGAATAGCCTAAATTAGTGAGCATAAACACATAATTCAAATAGGAACATAACTTAAAGCAAGTAAGTAATGTTTGTATTAACAAGTAACTAGCTTCACTGAAATTTCAAGCTTCACAGAAATGCAGTCGGATTTAGACAGTAATTAATGAATTGTTATTAGATCACTCAGAGTAGGAACTTTAGTTCCCTTCAATTTGTCACTTTCAATATTGTTCTGTAAACTTATGTCATTTATATTTAATCGTTGGTGTCACTCAAAAACTAACCTTAAACCAAATAACTAAGAATTACTTTTGTGAAAACAATATAATTTCTAGATCCTTGTGACGGGCTCTTTAGATAATGGGAACATGTCGAAACTATCTCTCGCTTGTTACGAACATCGTAGTTCCGTTGCAACTTTCAACATTAAAGGGTTCGATTCGTTGCAGAATATGAGCGAAGAATACTATTTGTAAGTAATTGGATAGCTAATAGACAAAATATGTTTATTTCGCGAATTCTATTTTGCAAATACTTTGTGATTTGAAATTTGTTTTATCAGTTTTATTAATATCATAATATCCAATGAATAATAAGTAAAATATTTTAATGCAAAAGAACAAAATATTATCCATTTTTGGTAGTGAAATTCATGACAACTTTTCATTTGCCAATTCAAGTAGGTACTCAAAACTTCAAAACCAGTGTTGTAGAATCTTCGTTCCTTATTTTGAATTCCAAGTTTCGTCAATTGTAAACTTGGAAAGTTCACAAGACTTTACTTTTAAAATTAAATATTTTTTTTATAATATTATGATTTATACAATGACAAAATACGATTTCAATAGCTTAGTTTTTTTAAGTAATTTCTACGCTTCTGTTTCCACCAGAAAACAACAAATTTAGACTTATTAATAAGTTTGTGATTAGCAGTGACTGTTTACTATAGATTGCTGTCTTTATTTCGGTTATTGACACAAAAAATCATTCTACCAATCACTTACGCGTTATTTTTTTTAAACCAAAATTTTAACTTTTCAGACTTCCTCCACGCCTTCAAATATTTTACCGAATATTTGCATCAACATTAAATTTTATGGGGTTGGGCAAAAGGAAATGGTGGGGATATAAGCCCTTACATGGTCTTCTCAATTTCCATGGAATAATTGTACGTCTTTTTGGTCCACTCGTTCCAATATCAGAATTCATTTATGTATACTTGAATTATAGGGATTTATCGTTTGACGTAATTGGTATAGTGTGTTCTATCATACCCGTTACTATCCTGGTTAATGTAAGTGTTTTATCATTTACTTTATCTAAACCTTAGTGTTAATTAGGTTTACTTTTTTTTCATCAACTTTAATTATTACCTTTTGTATATCGGTAGCATTTCCAAATTCAAATGTTGTGTATCGATTAGAATTCATTGGGTTTTTTAAAATATTTTTTTGTTTATTAAACTAATTATTTTTATTTTCTTCTTTAAAAAGATAAATATTGCATCAACAAACATGAGTACCTACAAGAGTCTAATGAAAATGTTTTTGACCAAGATTCATATACAGAACTATTGTACCAATGACAACAATTACATAAAACAGGTATTATGCTCAAAACAGCTTTTTATTAAATTAATTTGTTGACTTCTTATGTTTATTAAAACAGCAAAAATTCTGTATTTCAGACAATGCTGCTTATCGAACGAATAACACGTTTCACTGCATATTATCTAATCTTAATTTTTGGGCTTAACTGGTTTTTCTGGATTAATATTCCCATAGTCCATAATATAAGCAACAAAGAAAGCATCATTAACAAAACTGTGCAGTTGCAAACGTGTGTCTATTTGTGGACGCCTTTTGACTACGTTTACAACTTCAGAAACTGGATTATCATTCATATTCTTAACGTTTACCTAGTCGCTATGGGTGTGACGGTTATGGCTATCCTTCACTGTCTTAACTACATTATTATTTACCATCTTATCGGTCATATACATATCTTGAAGAATAATATCATGTCTAGTTTTACGGATGATTTGAACTTAAGCAACGAGGAGGTTAAAGCTAGGTTAATTGGTATAATAAGATACCACTCATTTATTTTAAGGTAATGTTATTTGAAGTTCATATAGGTATCATTAGAAGTTGTTTCTTTTTAAATCTTTTTAAACTGATGCTTTTCTGTTGTACAGAGTCTTCAATGATGTGCAATCCGCGTTTGGGATCAACGTCGCAGCGAATTATTTGCATAACTTGTTCAGCGATAGTCTCATTCTCTATCAAGTTTTGAACGGGGTTTAGTTTCCTTCTTTTTTACTATATAAACTTATTATTTTTTAACGTAAATGGTTCACATAAAAACCAGTGGACTCGTCTATATGCAACTTGGCATACTTCTATCCACTATGATCGGTTGTTAGCCGTTTTGTTACTGCAGCTGGAGTGTAGGGTTTAAAATTTCATCCACTGCTCATTACTTTTCTTGTTATTGTTTTTTTTTTCTTTTTCGGTTGTTTTTTTTTGTATAACAGTTCTTGTAGTAACGGAACAGCCAAGCAACATAGACTAAGGTGTAGAGTTTGTGAAGTTAAGAGCTTGTAGATTTAGGATAGCGTCAAAAGTTAACTTTTACATGAGATCTATAACTTTTTGACAAAGCTGTAGATAGAACATAAAGAGAGGCTAATTTTGGTAATATGTAAAGTAAAAAGGATTTTCCATATTGAAGTATTTTACCTGTAGGCGCAAATTTTCAGGGAGATATATTTTCGTATTCTGTAATGGTTGGTGCTTATATGGGAGAACTGATTTTCATGTCGTTTGTTACTGAAGAAATACGAAAACAGGTAACTGATACACATTTACATACAGACACACATGTTACCTCTTACAATGTTACCTCAATATTAA
>LGAG01004056.1:27760-40787 GCA_001278395.1 Lerema accius
AGGGAAAGGGCAAAGGGCAAAAAAGGAGAAAAAAAAACAATACCCACTTTATGTGAATTTTTTGCCTACATGCTGGCATGATTATAGTTCCAACTTTATGTATACTAAAAAACTGTTCTGAAGTAAAAGGTAACATTTAATAATGATAGTGATAAAAGCTAACAGTTATTAATGATATAAAAGTAGCTAGAAATATCAGGATAATAATGTCTAGTATACTGGAGATATAATCAAAGTATGACCTGAGAACAGTTACTGAAATTATGATCATACTGAAGATCGGGCTTCGAGATTGCCATTTATAAATGTGGGTAATTTGTTACATTCAACGTTAAACAAAATTCCTCCGAAAATACAAAAAATGGTTAAGTTAGTATTTTATTTACTAATAAAAGGGTTCTGTCTTGAAAGCAGACCTTTATTTTCTTTGTGGATTATCATAAGTGCGTTTTCATCTAGGTTTCTTCTGTTCCTTGTAAACTCACATATGATTATGGAGAAAAATGTTGAACTAAAAGTAATTTTACATAAATGAACGACGACGCTT
Organism: Lerema accius; assembly: GCA_001278395.1. NCBI lineage: Eukaryota > Metazoa > Arthropoda > Insecta > Lepidoptera > Hesperiidae > Lerema > Lerema accius. The sequence continues at coordinate 28,308 of LGAG01004056.1, forward strand.
AACTATTAGATGTCAGTTCAACTGCTGAACGTAGAAATGAACACGGCCCAATTGGGTCATTTTTTATTAAGAGTACGAATGCCATACTGAAGGCTTAACGAATCTATAGTAAAAAATGACATACGAGTAATATTATTGAATACTAGTTTTCCGCCCGCGGCTTCCTCCGCGTGGAATTCGGTTATATCGCGTGACATTTTCGCGATAAAAAGTATCCTATGTCATTTCCCAAGTTCAGTTCTATCTTCATACCGAATTTCATCAAAATTTCAGTGGTTTAGGCGTGAAAGCGTAGCAGACAGACAGATTTACATTCGCATTTATAACGTTAGTAGGGATAATTTGTTTTATATTTGACACGGGAACCCCAAAAAAACATCCACAATTGTCATTTCAAGAAATATTTTCGTAGACGAAAAAGCTTCTCTTAAATTGTTCACATTACTCGTCTATGTCACATATTGCCAGTGACATAATGCAAACATTGCTTTCAAATGTAAGCTGTATTCCATATGTGTGAAATTTACTGAAATGTATGTGTAATCCAAATATAAGTGAGGAGAAAATCTTTATATATGTATAAAAACCTAGCGTGTGTGTTCGTAGTTAAACACCGCCTGGGAGGATTTTTTCTTACTCTATGGGCCAATTTAACGAACAAAGAAGTTTTGTACCTAGGATATTTAATGTTTTTTTCTCTCAGCTAAAGAACTACTGCAACTAGTTACTGCTACCAATTTTCAAGGTATAACAGCCTTTTTATCCTGACTACGGCGAAGTTAAAAGGAGGGTTAGGTTTTTGAGCGGTATTTATGTATGTATATTCATCTGTTCCCTCCTAACTCCTAAACTACTGGTCATAATTTGATAAGTTGGGTATCATTAGATGCGTTTTATTAGCCTTCCGGTTATAAGCTACATAAAATCATAAGAAATTGCATATGGCGCTCTCTAGAGGCAAATAAGTTGTGAATTATAAGACCTTTATTTATAAAAAAAAAATCTTGTTTCATACTTTTTAGACCGTGTTTTTTTTGTAATCGGGTTTAATTTTTTTAACTTATTTTTAATAGAAATGCGATCGAATTTTTGGATTAGATAATATTTAAGTTATGAACTGACATTATCATTGATTAGTGAAATCACTTCTAAGTAAAGATAACTATAAAATACTTTCTTAATGTATTATTTGATTTTCTCAAATATTTATTTGAATCACATTAATAAACATCCATTTTTTTCCAGAGCGAAGATTTACCAGAAGTAGTATATAGTATTCCATGGGAAAACATGTCTGTATCAAACCAGAAAATTTTCCTTCTTATCTTGTCGAGGGTTCAAATAGAGATGCCATTTGTGGCTTTAGGTGGCCTAAAGGCTGGAGTACAGCCTATGGTTTCTGTAAGTATCACTTTACATTGCCCCAAACCATCAATAGTCTATAGAGCACAAGTTTTTCCTTATCTCTGAGGAGATGTAGACCATACACCATGCCAACCGTAAAGGAGTTTGGGGCTAATCAAAGACACAGCGCACGAGCCTCACGGGCCTCATTACCAAAGAAGTCTTAAGCTTACTCCATTATGCTGATGTAGTGCGGTTGATAAAGGAGTTTGGGGCCAACCAAAGACACAGGGCACGGGCATACGAGCCTCACGGGCCTCATAACCAACGAAGTCTTAAGCATACTCCATCATGCTGATGCAGTGCGGTTGATAAAGGAGTTTGGGGCCAACCAAAGACTGAAGTCTAACGAAGTAACAACCGCGACCGAGCAACGGCTTAAAGTGCCCTCTGAAGTCACGGAAGTGAATCTTTTTGCTGATAGATGTTATTCGCTTTCCTATTACACCTAGATCGTTATGGGCCAAATTACTCAGCATCTAAATCACCTAGAGTCAATTGTTAATAGTTAAAGTAAGGTAAAATATATCTTTTATTTTTGCAGATACTGAAAACTACATTTTCATACTACGTCATGCTGAAATCAAGCATTGAATCGGAGGAAAATAATTAGTTAAGTAACACGGTAAAATTTTCCCGTTTTTACACTTGATTTTACAGAACACAGTATTAATTAAACTTAACAAAATTTAGATGTAAAAAAATGTAAATGAAATGAAATTAAAAAACAAAACGTAAAGACCATCTTTTTCTTGAACAAATCCATTAGAATTAATGCTTTCCATTGTAGCCTTTAGTTTTAATTTTATAACTAATGTAATTAATTTAATGTTGTATCTGCTTGGCTTGCTTATTGGAATAAATGATTCTGATTCTGAAGAACGTAACAGCTGACAAAGTTATTACCAACAAGCTGTTACCTTTGCAGCATTTTTAATTTTGTACGAGAATATTTTCCAGAAATACCACGGAATATACTTGTATATCTGCATGAAAGCTGAAATTGTCTCTATTCCGTCAAAGGTTCGAAATAAAATGAAAACTCAAGATGGTATTATTATAGTTAAGGCATGATATAGTTAGTGACAATACTGAGTGTTGAAAATATTTGTAAGAATCCTAGAATAATAAAAATGTTAACTGACTGACAGACACGCTGCAGCCTAAACGGATGGACCTGGAAGCATGAAACTTGGCACAGAGGTTTCTTCTAGAGTGTAGGGCAGCACTAAGATTTTTGGAAATTCACACTTTAAAGGGGGGAAATATGGGACGAAGCGATGTATGAAAATTAACCAAATTTTAAAGTCAGCAATGTGTAAATTAGTATTTAGGTTTTCGGTAATAAGCTAAGAAGTGGAAATTTTTAAATTTTTGGAAAATTCACTCTTAAGGGTGTGAAATAAGGGTTAAAAGTTTATATGAAATGCAAATTCGTATTTGGGATTATGGTTAAAAGGGACAAAAAACATATTTCTACGATTTTTTATTTTTTCATTCCGTTAAAAAAAAATATCGCACCATTCAAAAATTTAACATACTGTCACTTTATATGATTAGTAACTACATGTAGAGCAAAGGTCCCAAATACTCGTTAACGAAATGCTCTAACGAGAGGCACTAACAAACTTCATTAGTACTCCGCTTCAAATGTTCGTAGGTGAGTTAACTTGGTTGGTTCACCTGCACCAAGTGACCGCAAACTGCTGCTTAATCTGCCGTTTCCACCTATTTCTATACGAGGGAAAGAGAGGGAATTTAATGACGTTGGTGATCTTTCTATTACGTACGCTAATGAAGGGGATTATTTTTATTATCGTCTCCTACCGTTTATTATTGAATCTCTGTTTGGCCTCATTAGGCCAAACATTGTTACCTGGCAGAGAATACTTTAGGCCTTAAGCTCGGATTTTTTTATAATTATTATGCACAGAAAAGTTTAAATAAATAAAGCAATACACTGAAATACAGGGGGGGAAGGTTTAAAAAAATATTTAAATATTTTTACGCAATAATTTAAAACTCTTTTTAGCGTGATTAGAATAACTTTGATTACCATACCAGTTCAGGGGTAAAATTTTCCTATTATTTTTCTTTACCTATCCCTTTACATAAGCTCATATAATGCCAAAGCATGCTGTAAAACGTCAAATTTATTTAGCAAAGAGGATAGATTTGCTTATAGTGGATCAATGTGAAAACCATACGTTACAAGCGAAACATTTTAAATCGAATCCAATACTAAACCTCTTTACGTACCGGTTGTATATCTTTGGCCGTAGCAAGCACTCTGTACGATCGAAGTCTCTAGTGCAAGACTAAGTGATATATCTTGCCAGTCAAATGTACACTTCTCTTTAAGCATCTAGATTGGATTCTACGTAGATACGTTACAGATTTTGACCGTGTGCAATTTGCGTACGAATTGCATCGTATTCAGTTTCTATACCGCTAGGATTTGAACCCAGGACCATATTATGTGTATACTTATCTGTAGTGTAATTGACTAGGTTAGGATTCAAGTAATTTCAAACATAACTTACTAAAATTAATTAATACAATCTCGGTTCCATAATAAATTAACAATAAAATAAGTCATGTTTGTAAAATATAATTCTGTATTAGATTGGTATAATAATGCCTGGGTTTCTAAACTGGGGGTAATTACCCATGCAGGGGTAAATCAGCTATTTTACGGGGGTAATGAAGGACCTAATTATTAGGATTGTAAAATAAAGACAGAAAAAGTTACTTGTATTGTTTCTTTAACATTTTAAAGACGGTGTAAAATTATTTTCCTCATAGGTCAAAGGGGTAACTTTGCGAAAAGGTTAAAAGGAACTACAGTATTTATAATATATTATTGTTTTTTTTCTATTCCTTGACATTTTCAATAATAAAAAACTGAAGTCTAATACAAATAAAAAATAATTAGTTGCCAGGGGTTTCTTTTCTAAACAACTATACCTTACTTTCTCAGCATACCACTTTGTTAGCGAACATACAGAATACGAATAAGTTGACACAGTAAATAAATTCAGCCTTTGACAGAAGGAATCTGGTTTACCCATATTGACTGTGAGCAAACATAGTGTTACTTGCAAACATTCATCCGGTCCAAAATAAAATTTCTGCTCGCGATTCGACCGACAAATATTAGCTCCGAAGCTAAACTAATACCTGTGACCTAGCGTGTTTGTTGAGGATGTTACGATATATGAAATGAAGAGACCTAACGTTATTTTGTAGTAATCTTTATCTTTTTTCTTTTAATATATTAGGTTCTAGCATACGTGATTATATCACAAAGTTTTTTTTAAAGAGATTTTTAAACGCCATTGCAAAAGTATAATAATTAAGTATGAACATTAATTTATTACTAAAGGTACAAGAAAATTTGGTCGGAAGTAGCTGATGTGAAAATATGTCGCAGAACAACGTCTACCCGGTATTCTAGTATAAGATTATTATTATTTAAATAGGATTGCAGACTAACTTCTGTCCGGTTCTAGTCATATAAATAGTATAAATAATTATGATTCGTAGCATGTTTGATTTATCCAATTTGGCTTTCCTTGTTTTTTTTAATTTACCAAATCAATGTCTATGTTAAAGGAAATAAAAAAAAATCACCAGAAATCCGAAAAAAGTTTCTAAATTTTGTGACAATATCGTCATGACAAAACTTATTCAAAATAGAAAGATACTAGAAATACAACTTTTTTTTTGTAAAACTACTCGTACATCAGTAAGGTCAGTTTGTTATAATGTTTGACAGTTGTTGCCATATGGTTAGCCATGTCGAAGCCCTTAGCAACCAAATCAATTAGTGTAGCATATTAATTCTAACCGTGAACCGAATTCAGTCTAATTGCACGTCACTGACTGACATCCGGTCGATTGATGGTTAACTACACAGGGAATAACATGTATATTAATATCTAAAAGGTTTGTGTTTTGGTACAAAAATCAACGCAAAATATAGACTATGTTACTCGTAAAACAACTACTCGTAAAGCAATCGAACCCGCTCAGGTTATACGAAATAAAGTAATTATAATTATGTATTGTTATTCCTTTTATAAAAAAGATGTGCGGGGAAGTTTGTTTTCCTTTTCTTCTCCTACATATTAAATCACCTTTACGAAACGGGGGTAGATTAAAAAAAAATGACTTCCATAAGTGTATCTTAAATACTTTCATGAATAAATGATTTTAGATTTTTGTTATTTTTTTAACAGAGATGAATCCAACGACACTTAATTATTATGTTGAAATCAACCGTTTAAACTGTAGAACACGCCATGAAAACAAACATACATACGGTGGAAAATAAACCCTAGTTCTGCCTTGGACAAGTCTCTAATAATAACTAGTAATCATTAAAAGGAAAAAAAACCCCAGCTTCTGAAAATTGGGGGATGAATTAAAAAAAAATTATACCCTATGTCATTCTTACAATAGAGACAAATCCAATGATCAAATCCATCCTATATGTTAAAGGCATTTTGACTGCAGAGCGAGCTTAATAACGGACATACATACATACATACATACATACATACATACATACATACATACATACATATCCTGAAAAACATTACCCTTCTAGCGTAGACAGGTAATAATAAATCGCCAAGGAATTCGGGTATGGAAAATTAATTCCCGTGATCGGTTCGGCCCGGCCGCAAACTAATTGGATAGCGCTCACTAACACCCGCCTCATCCACCATTCTGGATCAAAGTCCTCTCGACTAATAGCGGATACTTCAGCCGTGAGAACGTTTTGAATTTGCTTGCTTCAAATAAAACTAGTTACTTTACTTAGTTAATTACTTAAGTTAGTTTACCTGTTGGAAATGTTCGTCTGCGACAAACGGAAGTCGTTCTAAGTTGTTTTTTATGCAGCTGCGTAAGAAGCGTTTTTCGTGCGTATGTCTGTATGTTCATTTCTTTAACATGCTCTACAGTCTAAACAGCTTGATAGATCTCAACATGTAAGGTATCATTAGAGTTGTCTTCAGTGGGAAAGTGACATAAGAATGTTTACTTTTTTATTATACCTCCTTAATATTTAGCAGATGGATTTTTTATTTTTCTGTTAATGATTGCTACTTCAGATTTTTTGTTATTCAAGAATCTAGATGATCCACGTTACCTACTGAATGTATAGGATTTGTACGGAAAAATTTTACCTTAAATTTAAAATCATATTTTCATTGAAAAACATATATTCATATCATTATACGTATTAATGATGATACACATAAGCCCGTATTTTTTTCTTGCCCCGTTTCGTAAAGGTGTTTTGATATGTAGAAAAAAGGGATTTAAAAAAATAAATAAATTACAGAAACCTTCATAGCTTAAGTAATACTTGGATAAACTAAGTGGACTGAAATATAAAAAGTTTCTTAACATAAAATTATTCAATTGTTACAAGATCACAGACCGCAAAGAATAATACATTTTCTTTATGACGACGTCTCATAATTATTCATTTTCTCTTTAAAATCGCTTACAGATGATGATTGCTTGACCCAAAGCAACTGAAACTAGGGTAACTAAATATTAAACAGCACTGAACTGCAATGGTAATTTCGACTTAAAATGCAACGTTACAATACTGCTGATAAATTTGCAGATCTGTCCACTTCATAAAAAGAGTAACAGAGATATTGTAACCACGAACTGACCGCGTAATGTTTTCATCAACAGTTTAAATAATATCACGTAATAAAATTCACTTTCTGGTTTTTGGTTAAAACCGTTTTCTATTATGTTTCGTGTTAATACTACTCTTGTGGATTCGCGATTTAATTTATTCGGTTTGGAGGAAAATGGTAGTTTTCACGTTTAATTTAAATCTGGATTTTTATAATGGCGATTACTCATTAGACCAAGTGTAAAATATGTTTTTTTTTGCATAAATACGATAAAATAGCAGGATAAAATAGGAATGCAGTGCCACCATTCCTTGCCACTCATAGACATAATTATGTAACAGACCTCAAATAGGACGGTTGTAGGGACAATCAGTCAAGACTATTCATAACTCATTATCATTATTGCAACCCATAACTGTCCCACAGTTGAGATCGGGGCTCCTCTCACAATGTGAGAGGTACAGATCATAGTCCACCACGCAGGTCTAGTGTGAATTATCAGACTACACACACCTTTGAGAACTTTAGGAGAACTCCCAGGTGTGCAGGTTTCTTCACGATGTTTTTACTTTACCATCAAGTGATAATTAGTATTTAATACGCACATAACTTTGTTTGTTACATTTTATAACATAACAAGAGTTTGAACCCAGGAAACTAACCTTCAAACCACTAGGCTAGGCTATCACTGCTTTAAGAATTTTTTTAATTTTTTGAAACTATTAGTTGATAAAAGCCACCCGACTACGATAACTAAGTACTACCAGCAATAATAAAATTTATCCAACGAATTATTTTTGTCTATAAAAACTCTTGCGTTAAACTAAAAAAGCGAGTATTCAAGTTTTCATTTTTGTGACTGACAGCGTTTTGTTAAATTTTTAAACTGATTTTTAATTTGGTTTTATTGTTTTATATTACCAAGTTTTAATAGTCATTCATGAAAATATGTCTCGTAAAGAGACAAAAACTCCCTCACAGTACATTGACTGCGTGATGCGCGGTTTATGTTTTTAACTCACTCTCATTTAATAGTTTAAAACTTAAACCATTTGTTAACTTATTCGTCCTGAAGCAATGGCCTGAAAAAGCTAAATAGGGGATGCATTCCTGACTTGCGTTACTTTGTCAGAATAGGCTAAAAGCGAAGAACATAAATGCAATAAATTAGAAAGTATTATCTATTCTTTCTCCTTTTTCAATGTATGTCTACAGTTTAACAACCCATATGGTGCATTAGTTTAAAGTTGGGTTGACTTTAAAAGGGCCCTAGATTTGATTTTCAACGTAACAAAAATATGAATGACGAAATTAAATTTTTGTTGGTGGGTTTTTATTTTTTTTGTCATCTGTGACACCAATATTCCTAGTGTAGATTTAAGAATGTTACTCCCGTAATGGAGACTTATCCAATGACACCTTACATGTTGAAATCCATCAAGCCAGGCTGTAGAGCGAACCAAAGAAATACACATACATACACTAGAAAAACTTTACCCTCCTTTCGATGCAGTCGGGTAAAAAGTAAAAAAAAATTGTAGCTTTTCGCAAATAGCAGGCGGTGATATTTTTATACTTGAAAATGCTGTGGTTGAATTATCATTGTCTCATACTTTAGAGTTAAGAGTCATTTAACTCGTCCGTAAAATGTATTTACCTGGTTATTATTTTTAAACTGCATTTAAAATGACTATTTTTATTTTACGAGAGAACAGAATAAGGTAGGTAGTTTTAGTAAAACCACGTCGTTTATAATAATGAATTTGTAATTATTTGTATTAAGTTGGGCTACCATAACTAATTTAAAAGTTTACTAAGTAGCTTTTTACTTTTTGGCATTGTTTAATTTGATTCTTAACTAGTAATTAAGTGATTATAAAGATTAAAATTGGAATGTCTGTTTTTAATACTAAAATAACGGCATATGCGTTATTTTATATACCAAAATGTCATTTTTTACAATTTTTGTCTGTCTATTTGTTGCGGCTAATCACTGTAACGGCTGGTCCGATTTTGACGCGACTTTCACTTTGGCAGATAACTGATGTAATGAGATACTGTAGTTACTGCAAGTTACTACTTACTCTACTTGTTTACGAAATATTTGTTTTGTTTCGGTATAGGTTTCCCTAAACGAAGCGAAGGCGGCCCACTAGTTAAAAATACAATTCTTACTCGAAATACCACCACCAAGAAAAGACATTATTAATCTGTTTTAAATATTAAAAACATTGAGTTTATCAAACAATTCTACGCGTCACATATATCATGTTGAATACGTTTTAACACTGCTCTGAATTCCAAATTGTTCACATAAAAATGGCAGTTTGCCAACTTTACCTGACAGCAATTTTCATACAACGATATTATCCCGGCAACTTTTACAATCGTTGAATAAACCTGTAGTAGGTATGTATGTATTTTTATGTCAATAATACTAAACGTACAAAGCATTCTGTAAAGATGTTTTGAAAGCCATTTTAGAAGACAACAAGTTTAGCTAATACTTGCATCTTAAATAATTTTATAGGCAAGTCATACCTAGATTAACTTTGGCATTTGTTACCAACAGAATTTTATTGTACACTAAGCCCCATAAAAGAGAGAATAGCTAAAGGATTTCTAAAATCTTTTCGGTGTTTGAGCTCTTTTATTTTTCGGGAAGTACATTAAATATAAGAACACTAATTTTTGAACAAGATGGGATCATTTTTAGGGGATAAGTAGTTTAAAACATCTTTTTTTTTAAATATTATTCTACTTTATTTATTAAAAATCATTTTCAATTACAGCATATTAAATATCTATGCTATGCAAAAGAATAGACAGTCATGCCGAAACCATAAAAGTAGGTAAGTAGGTACAGTTCCTACAGAACCCAAAAATGACGAGGATTCCCAGAGGAATTATGTAAAGAGATCACGTTGTTGGCACCCTGCGCAACCAGGCATGCATAATTAGGAATGACTAGGACGATGAAAAGAATACGATCATGTAAAAATTAGAGCCGAATTAAAAACGCATCCCTTTATCTCCTTTTATTTATATAATAATGTACCAACAGAATTAACACTAAGATTTACAATCATTAACAAGATGAAAAGAATTCTTGCTGACCGTCACTTCAGTTAAAGGTATAAAATAGCATGCAATTGGTACAAAAAGCTTGAAATATAAAGTAGGAGGCATTAACAACATAACATTTTTTTTCTGGTGTGCATAAATGTTAAATAAATAAATAACATACATAGAAACTTATTCTTCTTTTCCTCCATATTAAATCACCTTTACGAAACGGCAGTAGATTAAAAAAATACGTGCATAAGTGTAGGTATAATTGATATATGAATAAATGACTTAGAATTTTGATGAACTTGAGAGTACCTGTACAAACTTACTAAAGATGTAACTTAAGATTTGTACAGTAAAGAGGGTGACAGATAATATTATGCAAATCGATCACGTCACCGATAGCTCACCAAGACTGGGCATGCATAATTGAGAAGATAACACCCGAGGGGTAGCCGGTTTCTACTTTATTTTGGTGAAATTTGAAATACTCTATATATTCTAGAAGGTGAGTCTGTTTACTCAAATATAGCAGGATAAGGTTAATGTTCTTCGAGCGTACATGTATGTTTATTACGTCCATTACGACCCTGTAGCCTAGTGGTAGTGACCCTGCCTGCGAAGCGAGGGGTCCCGGGTTCGATTCCCGGTTAGCAGATATTTATGTGACAGATAAATGTTTGTTCTCGGGTCATGGGTGTTAGTGATGTGTTATTTGTGTTGTCCATGTCACCCGCGACACAGGGTATCCTACTGCGGGGGTAGGAGTGTGTTAGCGTTTATTATGTTATTATAGACTTTTTTTGTCACCTTTTACAAGTTGTCGATATGTTAAAGAAGTCGGAATGGGTGCTTAACGTTTTTCTTCTAATTAATAGTTTTAATTTAAACTTTTTCCATTATTAAGTCGTATCACAGATTAACAGACTGACAGACCAAGTTTATAATATAACCTCCACCGTAAATCCTAAATAGAGTACCTAATTGAAAAGATAAAACTGTTTAATAAGATTCATGACGCTGTTATATTGTTAGTTCTAAAAGACTTGCTCTATCTAGACAGATTAGTTGTCTGAGAGGAATTAATTTTGCGAGATTTCTACTGACGTTGCTTAAATTTCAACATTTAGTTATTTTAACTATTTAAATACTCTGTTTCTCGAAAATAATTAGTAAGTCTCGCTTCGTTTTAAATTATTTTTATGTTTGTTAATATCCCACATGTTTCAAGGACTTAGATATGTTTTTAAAGTTACGCTACACACTTATAATTAGTCACTCGAGATTATTTATAGCTTCATACTTAGAATTCTTATGTCGTAGATGTCATTGACAATGGACAAATTCTAAAACACACATACACACATATAAATGATCAACAGAATTTCAAATTCATCATTCAAACTGTTATGCTGGGAATCGAACCCAGTACCATTTTTACTATCGTGTAGATGAATATAACAATGACAAAGACGCATAGGAAAGAACCGTTCTACAACCAATTACTGATTAAATAATTAATTTAATATTTTTATGTTTGAATCTGAATTAAAACGCGTCAATCAAGAATGTATAATTTATTGTTTGACATACTGAATTTAAGTATTAATTAATGTCTAGCACGAAAACAAGGTCTGAAAAATGAGGTTTTTAGTAAATAAATAAAAAAATATCTTAGTGTCATAAACTGAATAGGATTTGCTTAGCGCTATTTTATTTATTCTTGATCTTACACAATCTTACACAATAGGTCTTCAAACAAAATGTCTACAGATAGAACGGATTTCATATCATAATAACAGAAAAATGAGGCGAAAATTTGAAATGCTTTACTCTATTATAAGCGAAACAGTTTAGATAATATGAATTATGAGGCGGCGAGATGAAAAAATTTTACGTACAAGATTTATATATCCATTTATTATTATGAATTGTTATAAATCAACTGGATATCTTGTGAGTATGCATCAAGGTAGGGTAAGGAATCTTCGAGAAAATTTTATCATAAAGTTACTGTAGGAATTCTTAAGATCTTTTGACATTTACGAACTATACATATAGGAACAAGGTTGGAATGCTTTGGTTCTGACTAGAAAGGTTGCTGCGTTGGACGCCCGATAAATTAGATATGATATTGAATATTAAGATTTCATTCAAATACAAATCGATAACGAATTAATATGAAGTAAGACGAGTAGTTAAAAGAGTGAAAATAAAAATTCAACTGTTAAAACTTTTTCTTATCTATACTATAATAAAACAGTAAAATAAATTTGTCTGTACATTGAGTATATTTACAAAAAACTAATCTAGAGTGACTCAAAAACAGTAACTGAGTACG
>LGAG01004056.1:52996-65392 GCA_001278395.1 Lerema accius
CAATGCGTTACGTAACATCATAATTATGTTTTATTAGTAAGTAAAAAAAATTAGGGAACATAATTCTTATAACTCGGTAAAATGGTAATTTTTAGATGAAAATGGCCATTTGTGTGTAACGTAACCTTTAGGAAGAGGGAGTAGGGTATACATAAAATCGTTACGGCGCGTTACATGGGAGAAGGGGAGGAGGGTTGAAAATTTAAAAAATTACGTAAGATACTTGAACGGCCCCTTGGTGCCACAGTCGAGTAAAAATTCAAATTCTTATGGATACCATTACCATTATCTATGGCAGCAATACATATCTATACATACTATGTGAAAAGTTTTCCTATTTAAATTTTAAAATGATTCCGACTCATTTATATTTATTTCTAGTCTGCCTAGGGTTTAATACAATAAATAGTCCCATTATAAAAGAATTTATTACTTAGCATTTTTAACAATACATCTGACTCCTACGTTTCATCACAATTTATTTTCACTGTCTCGACGCAAGAAAATTACGTCTATTATAATAGTGGAAGCTTTTGAAAATGGAAACATCCTTTAAAGCTACTTGTTGTTTATTTTCTTTTTCTATGCATAAAGATTTCCTCTCCTCGTTGTTACATTTCTGCATTGGTTTTGAGAAATGAATTTCTCCACCCCAATTCTCGATTTTATAAACACTTAAAAAATTTGCTTAAAGTTGTTTAATCCAGGAGCTATTAAGTTAAGAATTAAAAAAAAAACTCTCGACATATTTTATCATCAAACGAAGCTAACAGCACTCTGGATTCAGTCATCAATAATTATTCTCTTTCAGTGCGCTTTTTTTTACGCGCTTTACCCAACAATATACTTGCAGACATTGGCTTATTCTAAATCGCTTCATCCGTTTGGTTATGTTGCAACAGACAGAGAGACGGACAGACACACCCACAGACACGTCAAACTTATAACACCCCTCTTTTAATATTCTTACGATTGACACGAATCCAATGGAATCTAAGGTTCATTATTATAAGTGCCATCAACAACACAGAAACACATAGATACACACATCAGATCAATAAAATATATATTAACACATTCTTTCTGCTTCAACAGCATGATAACTATTCCAGCATAAAAAAAAACCGCTGCAGCGAATAAGTCGTAACGATGTCGTAACGACTTTTGAACCGAGAATAATGCTACAGCTTAGAAACTTGGTCGGTAACGTGAAAATGACAGCTTAACTGCACAGCTAAACAACTGAGTCGGATTTGAATAATGAAATATTCTATTTCGTATTCAAATGGTTCGCTTAATTCAAAATTGTGAATGTATTTTTCTTGCCTCTTTTCAACTATTATTCATTTGCAGTTGAAGTGTTGTAATATTTTCAATGTCTGTTTTGTGAATTTATTTTCTAAAGTAACGTAGTAGTTTGATTAATCGTGGATTAATCAGATGTGATTTTAAAACGAAATACTTGATACTGTTTGGTGAGCAAAAATTTTAAAATTTTTGTTAATGGATTTTTTGTTTTGAACTTGTTTAGGATTTATTATGCATACAGCATGTGGTAGGAACATACAAACATACATAATTATTCTAAAAAAACATTGCCTTATTTCTAACGCAGTCGGGTAAAAACGTGACTGACTTTTAACCAAAAACAATGACTTGAAACATAAAGTCTCATTTTACCCGCACCGATAAAGGAAAAATAAAAATGCCCTAACTTTTATCAGACCTACGGTCCCCATTTCTGTATATCATGCAAAAGTTATATTATTATTATCTGCCGGATAAAGTGCCGTAAAATGTATCACAAGCGACGGGAAGGTTACGATTATAGGCTTGTTACACACGGACAGTGTGCTACCGTATTTCAAACATATTTCAAACATCTTTTTCCACGTTTGGGCAAACTATAATATTCATCATCATCTCAACCCATAACTGTCCCACTGCTGCGCTCGGGTATCCTCTCACAGCGTGAGGGGTATAGGCCATAGTCCACCACGCTGGCCTAGTGCGGATACCAACCATAATATTGGTTATTTGGAAAATGTTAACTAATAGGGCGTAGTTGCTTTAATAATTATTACTTGCGTTAGGTAGTAGACATAACTAATAGTCATTAATCTCAAAATAAATCTAAGTGATTTTCACAATCGAGATAAATCCAATGAAACCATTTATTTTGCAATACGTCAAGTTACATGAGATATAGAGCGTGTCAAAAAACGGACATACATACATACATACGCTTGAAAAACAATACCCTCCTACTGACGCAGTATTTATTTATCGACTGTCAATCGTGTCTTTGGAAGTATGATAACTTTCTTTAAACAGCGACAAAAATTGAGGAATTATTCATTACTAGTTAACCCGCCCTCGCTTCTCTTCGGTGTATCTTTTAGGTTAAAACAAATTACTTCTAAGCAAATAACTGCTACTATTGTAGGTATGTTTTTTCAATACCTATGGCTGACCACGTCAACTGTCAGTCGCGTCAGTTAGAGAAGTCCCATACAAACTTTAAATTTTAATAACTTTTGATAGAGTGGACTGATTTAAATAAAATAAAACCTAAATAACCGAGTTCAGGATTATTTATTTATTTCATCCATTGTTCTGTCAAATCAGCCGTTTTTACGTGATGCTCTTTCAAACACACAGACAAACAGAGCCCTCCCAACTTTCAATTTTATTATGTGTAATAATATGTATAGAAGATTACTAATATAAATGTTGGTATGACTGACCGTGTGTGGATGGTAGGAGGCTCCGTCACGTTTCTCCAACCGTTATATATTCTTTTACCTTTACAACTTTCCGTAAACATTATACTTTTATAATAATGTCTGGCATCGGCTATGAGTTTACCTGTAACCTGTAATCTACTTTTACTTATTTAAGGTTAGTTAAACAATTTTTTAAAAGATATATTACTATGCAATGTTTTAAAAAAAAGAAGTAGGTATTTTATAAGAGCCCTTGGTGTAAAGACGCACAAGCAACCTGACCTTTTTTATTCAAGTAAGAATTTTTGAAAATTTTTTTTGCTGCTTCTCTCCTATTCGTCTTAGCGTGATGTAGCCTATAGCCTTGCTTGACAAATGGACTATCTTACACTAAAATAATTTTTCAAATCGGTCCAGGAGTTCCTGAGATTGGCGCGTTCAAACAAACTCTTCAGATTTATATAAGTATGGATAGGAATTTCGTCACAGCGAATTCTGCTATACAAATATGAATTATAACGTTAGTAAAACTGAAAATTATACAGCGTTAGCAGTGACATTAAAATGCAGATAAAATCGTATTTTGAAGGTAGATGTAAATAAATTTGTAGAAGGAGAGGCGAGAGTAACCATGATTGATAGTCGCATTAGGGCCGCGATCTGTCTCGGTTAAATCGTAATAACGCTATCGATGTAACGTGACAGGACTGCAAGACAAACTCATTATAAAAATCGAGTTTAAAAATAAAAATTACGTCTTTAACTTTAGCTCTTTTTAAAAGACTGTAGAAGGAAGCAGAAATATAACAATTTTTAACAAGTTTCTAAGCTTGTAAATGCGTATCTATGTAAATTTTTGTCATATTCTAAAGCCCAAACGGTTTGATAAAAGATTTTAGGTTCGTCTCCTGTGTATTTTATAATCACCCAAAAATCATCTGCAGACACCCATGTTATTAATAGGCGATAAATCTGTTATTATTTTTTTACTATACTACACCCCCCCACCCACTTCCGTAACTTTTCCCCCCTTTTACTGGGGATCAAGTATAGATGCTAATAGCTATAAGCGTTTGAAAGTCAGGCATAATAAGTTAGTAAGACGTAGGTACCTACAAGCTTCGGTAATAAACAGAACTGGGGAACTGTCCTTAAACTTTCGAACTTTTAATACAGAAACTTAAAAGTTATTACTTGCAGACTTATTTTTATGATCATCTGCCTTTAGGTACTTGATCTAAAATATCTGGATTATTGGACACATTAAAATCAAAACCTAATTATATATAGAACAATTTTTAAGTGGGTATAATAGAAAGAATCACATAATTAAAAAAAAGATAATTCTATGATTTTTTTCGCAACTTCCGGATAGGTGTATGTAAAGTATGTATGTCTATTTCTTTGGCATGCTCTACAACCTAAACGGCTAGGAATATTTTAACAACCATTAGATACGTTCCTTTATATATTTCTTTAAAACACCCCCATCCCAACTTTTTAAAAACTATAGAGTGAAAGCGTATTTTTAGTTGTTTTTTTTTTCGTGAATTCATTTTGTGATAATGCAAAAAACATGTAGCAGATACGAAAAAATAGCTCAAGAGTATATAATGTTTCCGAAAAACCTATACCTACAGAATTTCAATTAACATCGCCTTAAGATGTCTTATTGAAGTGAAGTGGTTTTGAGAAGAGCTCAATAGAGCCGCCTTCGTGAATTGGTCCTAAACTAACAGAATACAAAATAGATCTGAAGATGTTTCCACAATGTGCTACGTGACATCGTGAATACTTTCGTAGGGACATACGAGTACATTTTGGGACAAATATACAAATGGTACAGTGACCTTTGATGTGTGTACGAATAAAAAGTACTTTTATTCGGTAAATAATTCGTTATACCTACTTACAAATGTAATTATAGTTAAGTAATATTAATATTATAAGTTTAGTAACAATATAAAAAACTAATCTAAAAAATATATATTATGTGAAATATATACTTACATTTACAAAATTATAACCAAAAATGTTATTAAATATTTAGTGAAAATGTAAAAAATGCGATTGCTCCTAATACCTATCTTAAAGACGACAAAATAATTTGCATCAACTAATAGTTATAAAAAGAAAAAAACAAATAAGCTGACTGCGTTAAATAGGGGCGAAGGGGCCCCCCCTGTGGTTATTTTAACAAAATTAATATCTTATGTCTTTCACAATGGAGACGAATTCTATGTATAATACATACGTTAAAATTAGTCAAGCCGTTTATGTTATAGAACGCGCATGGAAATTGGCACATACACACACATACATACAAACATACATACACACGCTAAAAATATATTAACCCTTCTCGCGCTGTGTAAAAAGGGCAATTGCACCAAACACCAACACGCCAAAATAACTCGCACCAAAAATAACTGCTTGTTTTATAAATGCGGCGACATCAATAAACAGTCCCACTTTTATAAGCCGACCGTAATGAGGTGACCTACAAATGCCCTAACGAAGAAATCCCTGTAAGCAAAGATGGCTTTCAGTTAAGCGCCTATTATCCGTTAAGGGTTAAGGCTTTAGAAGTGGATTGCATCGTTTTGAAGCCTTTGAGAGTGACCACAAAAGGGTTAAAAGGAATAGAACTAAATACAAATCCTCTTTATGATAACCGACATGATATTATTTATTAAAAGGTGAACTGTTCATATAGCAGTAATAGCCTGGTGGTTTGAACGTTGGTCTCTCGAACGTGGGATCCGGAGTACAAATCCCACGGCACGCACCTCTCATTTAAAAAGTTATGTGCGTATTAGATACTAATTATCACTGGCTACGGTGAAGGAAAACATCGTGAGGAAACCTGCACGCCTGAGAGTTCTCCATAAAGTTCTCAAAAGGTGTGTGAAGTCTGCCAATCCGCACTAGGCCAGCGTGGTGGACTATGGTCACTACCCCTCACAATGTGAGAGGAGACCCGAGCCCAGTAGTGGGTTATGGGTTGCAATGATGATGAACTGCTCAACTTTGAATCTCTTTTTATAAATAGATCGGGCACGAAAAATATTAATTTGACATAGTTACTCGTACATACAGGTTACATGCCGAAAAGTTAATTTTGTTTAAACTATGGATACGAAAACATTTATTTTTAGATTTAAAATAAAACACGCACAATTACCCGCTTTATGAATAGACACATACAGTTGTCAAACTAAAGACCCCGATGACAGATAGTTGACGTTGATTTTGACAGCTAGCCAACGAGTCTATAGTTCAAACATCCAAACATCTTTACAAACTTTCATATTTATAATGATAGTAGAATTAATAAACGTAATTTTTAATGTTATCATTAGTTACAATATCTAAGTCTTAAGAAAAATTACAATTACAAACATCGCAGTATTCTTTCTGATGTTTTTGCGAACGTTACTACTATATTTCAGTGGATAAAATTGTTATTTACGCGCTGCGCGTTCAGTTTTTGATGAATTTTGCAGGATTAATGACCAAAACCCATTAGCGTTCACTGCAGGGATTTTACTCATACAATACCTTGATGTCAACGCAATAATAGCTCACTAGAGGGTGTGGGTGTCGCCTTATAACTGAAAAGGAACTATATTCTACGCTGCTCCAATGTAGATTAGTGGAAGAGTTAGTGGCCCAAAGGTTTAACGTTTTTATACTTTCCGAAGGTTCACAACAATTCCAATCTATACTATAATATAAAGCTGAAGAGTATTGTTTGAACGCGGTAATCTCAGAAAATTATGGACCGATTTGAAAAATTCTTTTAGTGTAAGATAGTCCATTTATCGAGGAAGGCTTTAGGCTACATAACATCACGCTAAAATGAATAGGAGAGAAGCAGCAATGAAAAATATTGCGAAAACGGCAAAATTACGTATGCGATTTCTAGTGATGAATGTAAAAACAAAAAGTCGACTGAAAAAAAGCTGTTATGTAGAAATTGCCAAGCTGTTTGAGCTGTAGAGCGTAGAAGAAATGGACGTACATACATACATACATACGGTCCAGAAACATTACCCTCTGTCAAAAGCACTCGGGTAAAAACACCGCAAAACGTTAGCGTAAGTACAAAATTCTCTACAGTAATAAAACTTTTAGAAAACATTCTACTTAGGGACCAATAAATGTTTAAACCACTGTTGCTATCTCTTACTCGCAGTTTTTGTAAGTCTGTTCGTACTCAGCGGGTAAAATAGTGGCAATTAAGCTAAATTATGAGCGCTTACGAGCTTATTTAAGCTCTATGAAAATTCTAGATAACTTAGATAAAAACAAAAAAAAATTAGATTTTAGCACACATCTCATGACGTATAATTTGGTTATGATAGCTGATTTATTGTCGTAAAATTATTATCGACTCTTGAAGATCCTGCATACTGAATTTTATGTTATTTATGTATACAAATTAAAGCCTAGAGTCTGTCTGTATGTATGTGTAACAATTTTTGTTATTATCAATTTGTCTTCACCCATCCACTTTCCGATCGCGCCCGTAGTTGCTTAACTTCGACGATCACTTTGAATCGACGCAAGCCGGGCTATGTGTGCTGCAAATAACATCATCATCATTTTCAACCTATAACTGTCCCACTGCTGGGCTTGGGTCTTCTCTCACAGTGTGATGTACAAGCCAAAGTCCACCACGCTGGCCTAGTGCGGATTGTCAGACTTCACACACCTTTAAGAACTTTATGGAGAACTCTCAGGCGTGCAGGTTTCCACACGATATTTTCTTTCACCGTAGCAAGTGATGATTAGTATCTAATACGCATGTAACTTTTTGAGTAAGAGGTGCGTGCCGTGGGGTACATACGAGTACGTTACATTATGTACGTAGGTATGTACGTATACGTGGTCTAAACCACTAGGCTATCACTGCTATAACATAGCAGCAACTAATTCAGTTCGTAGTAATGTACCTACTTCTCAAACCAATTTGTGGGCTAAGCTAGCTAATAGTACTAGCTTTGGATAATTTACAAATCTAATTAAGTTAAACTAAGTGCCGCGTCCCCCAAATTCAACTTGGCTGCAGTATTAACATGAATTTACTTAGCTGACGGCAATTAACATTAACTTAAGAGCCATTAAAATACAAGTTTACCATTTTTTTTGTATATTTTCTTCATGGTTAATTAATGTGCCGAGGAGTTCCTTTTAATATATCTTCTCGACAATGAAGCATGAAGGGAATTTATTTAAAAAACTTCATTCTTAGGTGTTGTGCGTGTGTCATACAAACGCGTATCAATTGTTAAATGTAATAGCTTAAACACCCTATAGTTTAAACTAAAAATAAAAACGCAAATCCGCTTGTTTTCAGCTGAAAAATAAATCTTATTCCTCCTTTAAACGGTACAATAAGGTGAAGTAAAAACTATATTGTAGTGGAAAAATCTAAGTGCTTTGAAACTTTTAAAAAGGATACTGTTACAAAGTTGCTTCCGGGCCAAAAAACTCTGAACTGGTAATAAAGTTTGTAAAAAGCTTGTGTTGTTATCAAAGTTTAAAAATTAACTAATTATTGCAGTTATTACGTTTTACAAAATGCGATTGCAGTTTGAATTTACTACTTAAAAGTACTGTTTAGTAGATTGTTAAAGATTTTAAAACTTACTTGTATTCCCCCCTTGTTTTGTTTTGATAAACCAATATTTTTAAACCCTGACGTAACAATATCGGTGTTATAAGTTTGACGCGTCTGTGTGTCTGTCTGTGGCGTCATAGCTCCGGAACGGATGAAGCGATTTCAATTTAGTTTTTTTTTGTATTATAGGTGACTTAACTGCGAGTGTTCTTAAGCATGATTGATGGAAATCGGTTGAGCCGTTTAAAAGTTGTAGGGGGTGAAAGTGGGGAAGTATAATAATTTCGTATTGGTTTTTTGTCATTTTTAATTTTATCTTATTATAGTACACATACCTATTACGTTTCTATTTATTGTATTACATACTACAACATCTCGGAAATATCTTTTACTTAATAATCTTAATCTTTATATTATAAAAACCAATTGCTATTTCTAAGTCTCGCTAAAACTTGAGAACTGCTGGATCAATTTGGCTTCTGATGGTTTTAAATTATTTATGGAAAGATTTAAAAGGTGAAGAAATATGGGCGGGACCAAGTTTACCCTGTCAGCTAGTCTAATATATAAAATACAGTAACGTGTAAATTTTGAATGATATCCAATACATTGCATGAGCGTTTAATTTTTTTTCGAAAAATGCCGATGTGAAGTCAATTCGAAATAGGAAACATTAACAAACAAAGCACTATCCTGCAACAAGCGAATCTCTTTACTTAATTAAAACAAATTCAATTTTGAAGATTCAATTACAAGCGTTAGGGAATTTAGCGATTCGCAGTAGCCACTCCACTCATAAATTTGCTGAATTCGATAAGTAAACTGCGGGAACAGTTTTGTGGTAACGGCTTTGTGTTGTCGCACTTACGACGATGGTAATAAGCGATGTTTTAGCTTGGCAAATAAGAAAAATTTATAAAAATACTTAAACGCTATCAAATGTCTATACTTTTCAAGGTTCCGTACCTAAAAAGTAAAAACGGAGCCCTATTACTAAGCCTCCGCTGTCAGTCTGTCACCAGGCTGTATCTCATAAACCGTGATAGCTAGAAAGCAAAAATTTTTAGAAATCATTTATTTCAGTTGCCGCTATAACAAAAAATACTAAAACAAAAATAAAAAATATTATGGAGAGGTCCTCATACAATAAACATATTTTTTCGTATTTTTTTATATTATTGCAACAACAGTGACTTTCTTTTATAGATGATGGTACGGAACCCTTAGCGCAAGTGTCCGAATTACACTTGATGGGCGTTTTAATTTTTAAAAACATTACCCTCCTCTCACAGTAGGGTAAAAACTCGCTTATATTTTACTCTTAAATAGCAAACAAGGGTACAAGTTCTTTAGTAACAAACAATTTATACAATTTATGCTAATGCTTTCTTAGCCGTTGCCTCAAAATTACGAATGAATTATACAAATGCAGATTTTTTACTTAAAGTAAAAAACGATATCGAAAAAGATATATTAGGCGTGTAAAAATAAAATATCTTTTTATATGGGTTTGTATTTTACTTCTGTAGATAAGTGTGTTTGTCGTAGTCGTAAATAAAGGGCCGATTTTTTTTTAATTGTTGGAGTTTACCCGCCAAGGCGCATTAAAATACGTAAAGGTTTCAACTTTCAGTACACCTTTAAGAATAATGAAACCTAAATAGGAGTTTGAGATTTGGTATGGGTAAGTTTACATGGCAAAGAATTAGATTTTTTTTTTAATTTAAAAACAGACCTTACATACGTTTTATGTTACGTCAGATGGACGATCCCATTGACAGACAATTTGACGTCTTCCAGACACGTATATCGTATGAGTCTATTATCTAGAGTCTAATCTATAGCTTGACATAAATAGTTATAGTCAAATTAAAAAGTGGAATAGGTCCGGGTAAATTTAACAAATAAAAACTAATTTATAAACAGGCTTTTAGCAAAACACAGTTAAAAAATAAAGTTGCAATATTTTCCACTAAATATTCAACGTGACTAATAAAAAAGCTGATGACTTTAACGCCATATTTCATTTTTAATCCATCACCATTTTTATTGGCAGTCGTTCATTGTGATTCCAAATTCAAATTCGCTAACGTTCTACGTTCCCGCCAATTTGTATTCGGTTTTGTTACACAATAAAAAAAAAACGTTATTTATATTTCGAATAAAATTTGAAGCTTCGAAACTTTTTAGATTTTAGTTTTGGAAATGGAAAACTATAGAGTAAAACTTAGTGACAACAAATTCTATCTAATACAAATAGAGTAGCTTATCTATGGTCAACATTTGACCATAACTTATTATGTCAATGCCAATTTGAGTACATCTTATCTAAACTAATATTATAAAGAGGTAATATTTTTTTGTTTGTTTCTTTGTTTGTATTGAATAGGCTCAATAACTACTGGACCGATTTCAAAAATTTTTTCACCATTGGAAAGCTACGTTATCTACGAGTAACATAGGCTATATATTATTTTAGAAAAAATAGGGGTCCGTAAGATATCTGACATACATGTATGACGTACCTGTGTATCAAACGCAGTAGTGTGGGTTTTGATTTTTTTTTCTAATAACCATTACTAGTGTTTATAAAAGTATCGGAAATCACTTAAAATCATTTCTGTTTTAATGTTTTTCTTATTCTTATATAGTACTTCTCGTAGTTTCAGTCTTTATGGAAACCTCTTTGTTCCAAGCAAAGATATTTAATGACTTTGCGATTGCAAAATTAAATCCTTTCGTAGAACAATTGTGGAGTCGTCAGTAAATGCGGTAACGGTTGCTACGTTAATTGAAAATCGTTTGTCGATGAAATTCATTTTTGTTCTTGATATTTCTCTATTGTATTGGTTTTGAGGTTTCATTTCAATTTAGTTGTATGACTGAAATACAGGGTGTTCAACTATGTATTGCGTTTGCAAAAGGGGGAGGTTTAAGCAAAGGTTGAGGGTACAAATAACATTGCTTGTATACTTAATAATGCATCGCGTAAAATTTTGAAATTTTTGGCATAGTTAGTTTTTGGAGAAGAAGTGTAGAAAGTTAAATTTACAGTATTTTTCATACAACTGTAAGTTTGATGCACAAGTTATGAATACGTCACACATACTAGTTATTCAAGACTTTGGTAATAGATAAAATTGACGTTAACAATGACATTTGTCAGCAAAGGATATTATCGAACGAGTCTTCAATTTGAGATAATAGGTTTTGGTCGAATATTGACCACGGACTAAATGTCTAATATCTTAAATTTCAAAGCCAGAGAAACTATGAAATAATGTCCCAGAATTCAATATGAAGTCCCAATAATTTCCCAAATAGCTAAGGCAATAACCTTAACATTATTTTAAATTTATTGACCAACCGCACTAAACTATTGACCAGTAATTAGTGTACAATAAAATAGTCTTTATGTCGTTCACAATTAGGTCTATAATGGGAATGGGCTTTAGGGTTCACAAGTTTCACTGCAATAATGGTAAATGGCTATTAGTACACTTTTGGACATTAAAATTGAACCACACTGTATTTTTCTGGCCTTTATAATAACACCCTTAGACTAACATTAATTTCTTAATTTATTTTAACACTAGTGGACCCACCCTCGCTTCGCTTCGGTAAACCTATGCTGAAACGAAGGTAAAGAAGTAGCCTAAGTTATTCCTTACTATATCAGCTATCCGCTAGTGAAAGTCCCGTCAAAATTGGTTCAGCCGTTTTAGAGAATTATCAATTATTATCAAACAGACAGATAAGAATTAAAAAAAAAATTTTGGTATGTGTACCGTGTATAGGTACAGCCACGAGCAAAAATATAAAAATATCTGACCCCTCCCCCCTTGGCGTCATAAATATGTGACCCCCCTTAGAAAACTAACTTCCCGTTCAGCTGAAATTTTGTAGGCATATATTAATGGGATGAAACTACAATTTTATTAAGGAACTAGTGGACCCGCCCTCGCTTCGCTTCGGGAAACCTACACCGAAACGAAAGTAAAAAAAAGTAGCCTAAGTTACTCCTTGATACATCAGCTGTCTGCC
>LGAG01004101.1:27525-40371 GCA_001278395.1 Lerema accius
TCAAAATGGTATTGTACTGCTTGTATGAATCCCTTTAGTGCTGTCAATTTTAATACTGGTTTAAGGTTGCTTTAAGACATTAGTAATACATGTGCTAACTAAAGTTTATTATTCCATTAACCCTGTTAATTTTAATCTCGATTTAAAGTTGGTTTAAGGTTGGTTTAAGAGGCTAATTTCAGCCTTAATACACGTAACTAAAATGTATTAAACTGTTCAAACAACATCGACACACTTCGTTAAAATTTGTCATTTTAGCAAGCATAATGGAAAAAGTGTTGTATCAGCAAGTTGCACATTGATTCAGTATATTACGTACCTACTTATTCTCCCCACAAACTTTAACTATGCCAATTCTCAAGTTCTAAGCCTTCAATATTCTTAAAAAGATATTTAACACTGATCCCTTTCAAGTAATATACCTAAAGAGTTATTAGTAACGATTTAAAATTCGGCTACAGTTTGTACTTAGTCTTTAATTAAAAGATAGGTTTATTAGTACAAATTAGTTCCAATGAGGGTTGCAGTGGCCACTTAAGCCGGGTGCACTGGCCACTGTTGCCCAACAAGGAACCCACAATGCCAGTACACTCATAAAACGCGGTCCGATACAATAAAATTAATTAGTGGAACGGAATGTTCAACCGATCTGAAGCTGGAATGCGGATACAATTCCTACTAATATTATAGCTGGTAGAGGGCGCTTTATGTTAGCTGTCTATACTATTCTATACTTCTAAGATATAGACGGTTTTGTCTATACTATGAGAGCTCGAGAGGCCCTTGGTTAAAGCCCCTGTCTTTACAGGGGCCCTCAGTGACTGATTAAATTTATTTTTACATGTTTTTGGGAAAAAGGTATATATTTTTCGAATATAATATTTTGTATGGATTTATGTATGTATGTGAGTATATATTCATAAATGTATGCATGGCAATTTTTTTGGTATGCTCTACAGACTAAATGGCAGCCTAAGTGACATCTATACTAAAAATATAAAGCTAAAGAATTTGTTTATTTGTTTGAACGCGCTAATCTCAGGAACTACTGGACGGATTTGAAAATTTCTTGTAGTGTAAGATAGTACATTTATCGAGGAAGGCTTTAGGCTATATAACATCACGCTAAGATGAATAGGAGAGGAGCAGCAATAGAAATATTGCGAAAACGGGAAAATTACGCGGTTGAAGCCGCCGGCGATTGCTAGTAGAGATATATAAAGTCTAATAGTTAATTTTAAGCAGTGGAGTTTATTATAATAATGGTTTTATTAGATACATACATTTGCCACAGAATACTAATGACTTGGCATACTTCACACCTCAGAAAATTACGCAGAACTCTCAAGTACGCAGGTTTTCTCACGGTATTTTTACCAAAGTGTTAATTTGGGAAATTAGTAGTTCAATTCAAACCTTGGCCCTTGATTAGACTTATAATCATTTTTGATCGAATCTTTTATAAGAGACTGGCAATCGCCCGCGGGTCCACTCTCATAATCTTTTATTGCTGCTCCTCTCCTATTCATCTTAGCGTGATGTTATATAGCCTATAGCCTTCCTCGATAAATGGACTATCGTACGCTAAAATAATTTTTCAAATCAGTCCACTAGTTCCTGAGATTAGTGCGTTCAAAGAAACTCTTCAGCTTTATATTATTAGTATAAATATTGCTAATAATTATTCGGATTTTTCATATAATAATTTATAATGTATTGTTTATCGAGACATAAGGAATATCTAAAGAAACAGATTTTAATTTCAGTTTTATTTAACACGCTAATTTTGTTCTGTTTTCATTTGACGAAAAAGGGGGAAATAAAACCTATTCTTACCCTATATTACAACTACTAGTTCACCAAATTTTAACTAAATCGGTCCAGTAGTTTTACTATGAAAAGGTAACATACCTACACACAGATATACTTTTTCATTTATAATACGAATATGAGAGTAAACGTCGGTATTTTACACCAATCAATATCTTGAGCAAGTAAAATGATCGGAGGCTCAATATTACATCCTTTAATCAGCATTTCAAAAACAATTAACATTCTCTCTCAGCCTTGCCATAGTGTAACTAACAATAGAGAATTTATTTTTACTGTTGGTCAACAATCGAAGTTTAACCACACATCTGTCAAAATATAGACTACAAAAGGATTCGATGTACAGCAGATAGCAATGTCAAAGTCAACTGTCAATGAGACCTTCCATCTGACGTGGTAGCGTGACAGTGTGCGTTTTGTTTTGTTTCCCAAATTAAGATATTTGTAACACATGTAAGAAAAATATTTTGCATCAACTATTTCATGCACATTTACAGTTTAACGCGAACTTGATTTGAAACTATTAAGTAACTTATCAAAGTCAAAAACAAAAGAAGTTGTAGCAACTTCAAATAAATTTCACTCTCGATGCAATGAAACCTCTATAAACAAGCTACTCTACGCCATTACGGTACAATGAAGTAAAAAAGTGTTTCTAGTAAAGCGATTTCCATCGAGAGTGCGCCCGAAGGTACCATTACCGCGAGGAAATTACTCGGGTATCGAACGTGTTACATCTTTATATGAGGCTCTTTAGACCTCACGACTTTACAGCCCTTCCGATGTCGAATCGTACTGCACATGGTAATGATAAACACTGGGAAATATGGTAGTGATAATTGTTTTAAAAATTATAATTGAAGTGGCAATGATTTTAGTATAAGTTGTAAGCAATCGTAAAATAAATTTGAAATGGTTATATAAATAATTAATACGTGTAATACAATAAGTTTATGCAAATAAATACGTTATGTATTGGTTCTATTATAGAAACAGCAACTTTCTTTTCTTTCTATTATTCTTATCTTTCTTTTCTTTTTATTTTCAAAAGGATATTTATTTTTATTGTGCCATTTTTTAACTTACTAAACGATACGATATAGTTATATGATAATGTAAAATTCTGAAAGTTTTAAAATCGTGTGTTTTAAAAGTGTGGGCCTTTTAATCGAGCACTCATTACCGATCGTCCCAATCGATCGCAATATGGTAATGAGTCGCGACGCGTCAAACTGATGGAGATTAATTTGATATGGTGAATCTGACGCGCGCAGAATGAGTAATTGTATTTAAAATTGCTGGAAATGACGGTAATTTCATGTTTCGAGATTTATTTATACGTCCACTTTTTAAAGAGAAAGAAATATGTGTGTATTATCCACGTGAAATTTAATATTATTTGTCGTCACCTGTCCGAATTAATCCATAATGCTTATTTGGTAATTATAATTAACAGTTTCGTACTCGAGCTTTTATTTAATTATACATCGGTACAGAGATTGTTAAAGTCCAAATATATTCAGTTCGCAATCAAGTTAATCTTTGAGCACAAATGTGAACATAAGCCTACTTCTTAGCTCGTTTTATTACATACATAAGTACAGTATCTACTAATAGAAATATGTAATGAAGACACATGAATGAGGAATTATGAGTCAGATAAAGCTAACATTATTAATGTAACGATTAAATGTAGTATTAGAGGTGCAATAAAATGAATGCATAATGTCAGTTTCTTCTGTGAATTCGAGCAATTTCCGGTAATGACTCAGTTTCACAGTTATGTTATCAATAATTTTTCATACAAAGATCTAGATCCTTGTTTAATTAAATCTTACAATGCAATGGTCATCACCATTGTTATTTCAAACTATAGATACAAAAGACTATTGAATAAGAAAAACTCGTATATTATTAATTATATAATATAATTTCCGCGATCACATCACCTGTTTTCAAAACAAACGCACAATTCAAATGGTTATTGATATAACTGACTGGAGTTTCTCTCATGAGAATTGAATTGACATTCTCAACTCCCATATATAACAGTGGGCGACGCCACCTAATTGACACAGGCATTTGTTCCTATGGAATGTCTTTAGAACTGATACCAAAGTAGAGCTTTGTACACATGATTAACAAGCTTTATTTATGGAAGTAGCAAAATGAATTTGTAAAAAGGGAAAACAAATGCGAGTAAAATAATGTCTCTGCAAATCATTAAAATTAGCCAAAATAAACAACGCTCAAACAATTGTCCATCCATTCTTGGATTTTTCGAGTTATGGTATGGACAAAGTTCACGTGGAGAACCAAGTCCAAATTGTTCTAAATCCTTAAGTTGATTAATTTATTAATAGAAATATAATACTAATTTAGTTTACTATTAATTTTATGCCTTCCTATATAGCTGAAAAGACTGCTTAAGCTTTTAAAAATAAATGTATATCATGTAGTTAAAAACAATAATTTATAAAAAAAATATTTGAAATATAAAATGTCCAGTTGTGATCGCTGTCTTACGCTGTTGGCGATCAACAAACCCTATAACAATTCACTTTATTAGTGTTTATAGCTTATCAATTGTAAGAGATAGGCTTCACTGAGTGCATCATAAAATTCTCGTTCTTCTAATTTTTCGCACTATTTCACTTTTTACGAGCAGAGCTCATCAAAGTCATTTAAAAAGTGTATATTGGTGGTACTAAAATTTACAGCTTTAAAGTATTTTTAGCACAATTGTGGAGTATTTATCCAATGCATTATATAATCAAAACATGTATGTGTAAAAAATATGTTAAAAATAATCTATGATTTTCGAGAAACGGAGACTTACAAAGTCCTGTTTAATATTTTCTCAAATTTCCAGTTTTATTATTAGGTACAAATATATATTTTACGAGTATATTTATCATTACCATGATCAAAAAATAGTTATCGATAAACAAGAATCATCGTAAAGATTGAAAAGCTGATGTAAAAAGTGACCTGGTTTGAAGGATATTCCCAAGATAAGCGGGGTCGGATTCATTACATGACCTGATTTAAATCAGGATTACGACAAAGGGGTCGAAACAACCTCGGATCAGTAAACAAATTGTGGCTAACCGAAGACGTAAACTTCATTATTATGGTAATGACATTCCGTTATTGGTAAATTTTAAGATACAATTTAATATTCTAAAATTAGAAAATCCTATTAATTAATAGGATTGGAGAAACTGGGTGGTTTCTTAATAATTTTAACGTAATTTGAAGTTTTTTAACTAGATTTTTTGGGCTCTTTTTTCGCTTTATTGGTAAATGAAAGTCTTAATCGGGCGCAGTAGAGGAAAAAAACAGAATTCGAATTTACAAGAAAAAGATGTCGAAAGTTTTGGTCCTTACTTCGAGATACTGAAACGATAATTCAGAAAATGTCCTCTATATAAACAAGCTGCCATTAAGTTTTTCGTTAAGTGAGCTATGAGTTCCTAAGACGAAATAAATGATTTGAATTCAACATTTTTATACAAATATCATGGGATCATAAAGATTAGATCTGCGAATGTACAGTTAGTCATTCAGAATCCCATAGAATGTGGCTGGAAGATTCCATGACACGTCAAAGATAAACAATTACCATCCAGGAAACAGTCATAAACTGCTCCGATGTACTACGACGAAACATGTGACATAAGAATAAGTGCAATTGCAATGTTATAACCTGTGTCTATGACCACAGATGCAATAACATTTAGAAAAGCCGATGATATGACAGGTTTTATCTATCGAGACTAGGAGGTTTTATTTTATGTTTGTTTATTTTCAAATGTAATTTTGTGTTATTGAGGTTATTTAAAATTTTTGACGTTCGTTACTAAGACGAAATAAATTATTTAAATTTGAAACGATTTATTTTTACATACTTTTTGAATATGTACACTTTAGTGTACACGTTTCGAAATTCGAGAAAATGACGTCATTCTTACATGAAGTGGTAAGAAACTTTTAGAAATGATGACAATATATGCTTTTTTAAAATAAAATGTATCCTATGTCCTTTCCCATGTTCAAATCCATCTTCATAGGGAATTTCATCAAAATCGATTCAGTGGTTTAGGCGTGAAAGCGTAACAGACAGACAGACAGAGTCACTTTTACATTTATAATATTAGGGTACGTACAGATTATGTAACATGTTTTATAACTTCTGTTACATAACACGTACACATTCTTTAACATTGTTGTATCACAATGAAACATATAACAAGACCGTACACATTAAAATAATCACAAATCGTCCACATTTATAAAACATGTTATTTAACTATGTTTTATTACATGTTTTGTTATATAGTCTGTACGCACCTTTAGTAGGGATAACAAATAACTTCTTTAATTAGATGACATGTCTATAGATATAAAGTCTATAACCTCTGAGGGTCCAATCGGCTCTAACTTTTACACTTATTCAATCATCTAGCGCCCATTACGATCACGTGCTTCAGAACACGTGCCCGTAGTATTGCGGTTATACGGTGCAAACGTGACTTTACTTCCAGAAATAACGTCCGAGTTAGCGACGACAAAATTAACGCTTTAATTAACGCACTAAAGTTCGTCGTTAAATCCGTGGGTAGTTTAGAGATTTTGCTACAAGACTTACAAATTAATTCCTTTATGGAAAAAAAATGTAGGTATACTATAACTCGTTTTTTTCGTCGTGATTTAAAAGTAAATAATCTTACAGTGTCTTTTTATTGTATTTATCGATTTAAAGAATAAACAATAATTTAATGTTGAAATAAATTTCTGTTTACATCTAAATATTTTTTTAAATTAATGAAATAAATAAAAGTATTGCCCAGATTGTTTACTTTTTAAATCATGACGAAAAAAACGAGGTATACCTTTCATTGCATTCGCCCTTAACGTCATTACCATAATTATTTGCCGTCTCTTTCTTACACGAGGAAAATCAAAACTGCAATCAAAGCCTTTGGGTGTGTCAAGTAAGGTAAATTTTTTTCTTTTTTTTACGACCTGACATAATTATATCACCGAGCACGATCTGCTGAGAAATGTACCGGGAAACGTTATCATTTGTTAATAACATTATGTTTTTCGCTACTACCCGTTTTTCTTCCGACGACTGCGTCTATATATTTTTTGGTCTGTGCTCAAAACCTAGTACTAAAAATTTCAGGGACTACTAACAGGACCTATTAACCAACTAACAGTCCCGCCTTAGTCCTACTCGAAGTTTGTCCCGATGTCCATGGGCGGCAGGGGTTGGTGACACTGTCAGCTTGTTTGCTATCTTAAGACTATAAAAAAACTATTAAAACCTGATACCGTCCTGATTTTCTAGTAATTTAAATGTCCATACATCAACACACGTGTATCTACCATTAGAAAGCTTTGTAGCCAAAGGGAATAATTAATTCGTAACATGCTTATGATATAGAAAGGTTAAATGCCGACTTTCTATTGAACCTGAGACCTTTCGCAAAACAATTCTACATGCTTTCTACCTTTGACTTTGTATGGAAATTGGCTTAGGAGTTTCTTGCTGCTCCTTCTTATAAAAGTCATAAGGAACTGTTAACATGTTAAGTTTCAATTTGTTAAAATACATAGAGGAACGATAATTTTTTAATTTTAATTTAAAAAGTTAAAAATATACGTCAAATCGTACCTAATAAAAGAAAAAAAATGACTTCATTTTTTTGTTCTAGACTTAGTCTATACCTAAATTTTTTGGTCTGAGAGATACGGTTAAAAAAACTGGAAATGCGCCAGAATTCTTTAAACATCAATAAACAAGTACATAGATAAATATAAAAATCACGTGATGTTTTGACAATTCAAAGACTTCGCTCCAATTATATTATTATGAAAACGTGAGCTATGACAGAAATACATTTTGCTGGTTCGAATACATTACAATAACGACCTTAATTTGACGTAATTGTAACTATAGAGCCTAGGTCTTTAAACTGAGGGTAATTATCTCCCGAAGGGGTAAATCAGCTATTTTACGGGGGTAACAAATGACCTAATTATTAGGTGTAATAGCATTAAGATTGACGGAATCTGCTGGGCTGTGGGCGCTTCGTTTGTTATTGCCTTTGTATAGGTACATTATTAAATTTTACGTGATCATGTAATATAATAAATAACAAATAAAATAAACACTAACACACTCATACCCCCGCAGTAGAATTCCCTGTATCGCGGGTGGCATGGACAACACAAATAACACATAACTAACACCCATGACCCGAGAACAAACATTTATCAGTCACATAAATATCTGCCCTGGCCGGGAATCAAACCCGGGACCCCTCGCTTCGCAGGCAAGGTCACTACCAACTAGGCTACGGGGTCGTATTAAATACGTTAGTTCTAGACAGATATTAAAATACCTGCTAAATTGGGAACTTTCTAGAACGACCGAATAGTCGGCCGTTCCAAGTTTTCTAGGTTTGTCGATGGGTTTCAATTTAAACCGAAATAAATATCTGGGGCTGAGTAAATATGTGTCTTTGCCCGGACGGGCGTTTCAAATAAAAACCGAGTGTGTTTCTACCGTCCAATATGGCAACACAACCATAATATTTTTTTAGTGTTCCCTCCTCGAAGGGGTTAGATAAACATGAGTAGCATAGTGTGTATTAAAATAAAGGCTTACCGAGGCGAAGCGAGGACGGTACGTATAATATTATTATTATCTATCTAAATAAACTTGAATAGTTGTTGGTGAAGTTAAAACAATAGCTTTTAAGTAAGTTCTTCTGAAAAAACGAAAAAAACCTTGTTAAACTTAGGTACATTTTTTTTGTTCCAAGTTATCTCTGAAACGGCTAAGCAGATTTGGACAGATCTTTCACTAGCAGACTGCTGATATTTTAGTACCTAAGTAATTTAAATTATTTTTACAAAAAAAAAAATAGGGTATCATACAAAAAACCGCATAAAAATATACGCAAAATCGCGGCGTAGCTACTTGCTCGTAATTCTGAGAAATCAAATAATGGTTCCTATTACAGGAGGGTCTGTGTAATAATGTAATAGAATTGGTCAAACACGCGACTTGTCACAACTGCCGGTTGCGGGACCCTCGCGTGATGAATTACATCTACCAGGGGTTTACAACATTTTGCAAACATTGCGTTATCTTGTCGTACTTTTAAGACGTACGAGTACTTTTAAGGCTGTGTGCAAACGTCTGGAATCCGGAATTCAGATTCGAAATTACTTTTCAATTCAAATTCAAAATCATTTATTCATGTAAGTATCAATGATATACATTTGCACGTCAATTTTCGTAAATGTACTTTGATATGGCGAGGAAGAAACGGGAAAGAAACTAAAAAGAAGAAACTAACAAACTTGAGCTATATGTCCGGAACTTTTCATACAGAATTTATATTAACTGTAGGGGAGAATGGGGCTGAAAGAGACCAGGGTAAGTTGTGCCGACGCTATTTTGCTGACAGGGAGTGACTTATCCCCGACTACATGCAAGTAAGCATACTGTCCTGAAGTCTAATGTATCCTGGGTTCGATTCCCTTCAAAACTTTGAATGAAAAATTTAAATATCTGTTCTCGGTCTGTAGATACAGAGAGATAGATAGTCAGTCCATAATTTAAGAAATCTATCATTATTTTTTTTTTAATATTTACCTATTTGACTTCATTGCTTTGGAGAGCCAAATGTTGTCGTTCTATGAATTGCAGTTACATCTGCAGTAGATAAGCACCTTTATTCATAAACAATCTTCCATCGGGTGATGTTACAATATAGTAATACCTACTATTATCTCTTGAAGTAATATTAGTACGAGTATAAACTTCTGGACCATGATATTATACAAAACAAACAATGCAAATATTAGTCATAAGTATCCTCGACATACATACATGAGAAAGACCCAATTGACCTGTTTTTGGCTAATTTACGTACGAGATAACAAATATCATAAAGTTCAAAGTGGTCTTAAACCCTAATCGGTCCTTTTTAAGTACATTACAAAATCATATATTCCTACCTTATGTTACTCCAACAACGATTCGTTTCCATTAACACCTCATATGTTGAAATGTCAAGCCATTTGAGCTATAGGCCTCAACCCATTAACGGCCCACTACTGAGCACGGGTCTCTCCTCATAACTGAGGAGGCCTAGAGCATACTCCACGCTGCTTCAGTGCAGATGGGGGAGGGCTTAGTGGCTTAAGTGTCGGAAATTTTCATGCCGCCCAAGGGCCTCCGACATGGCTTAACGATTGTCACCTAACGGTAACAACCGGGTCCGACGGCTTAACGTGCCCTCCGAAGCACGGAAACGCTCAAGATTTTTTTGCAACTAGCGGTCACCCATCCACTTTCCGAACGCGCCCGCAGTTGCTTAACTTTGTCGATTACTAGGATCGACGCAAGCCGCCGGGCTATGAGCGCTTCATTTGCTGTAAAGCGTGCCAAATAAATACATTACACATGCAAACATACGTTCAAAAAACATTATCCTCCTTTAGACCTAGCCGGGTAAAAAAAATATTAATCTATGACCCCGTATTAATTAGAACCTATCATTTAGTGAACCCTTTAAGTGCTTGCATCATTGAACATACTCGAACCTGATATCGATACCTCATCGATACGATATTGATACGATACGTGCGTGTGATCGATATTCGCGGTTTTGTACTTCCTGCTTAGTTCATTGGCATTTTATGAGATGCAATATTACTGGCTATATTATTTGAGAACAACGTTTTTGAAAAGGTTTCCTTGCTATGGCCATTTTATAACAGCAAACTACAGAGTGTTTAAAAAAAATCATCTTTGTTTTCTGTGCAACAATATTATAGACAAACGCAATCGCCCGCGTAATTTTTCCATTTTCGCAATATTTTTTATTGCTGCTCCTTTCCTATTCATCTAAGCGTGATGTTAAATAGCCTATAGGCTTCCTCGATAGGTGGACTATCTTACACTAAAAGATTTTTTCAAATCAGTCCTGTAGTTTAGTAGCTTTATATTATTTTAGAATGGACCCGCCCTCGCTTCGCTTCGGTAAACCTATGCCGAAACGAAGGTAAAAAAGTAGCCTAAGTTACTCCTTACTATATCAGCTATCCGCCAGTGAAAGTCCTGTCAAAATCGGCTCAGCCATTTCAGAGATTAGCCGGATCAAACAGACAGACAGACATAAGTATGCATTGAGCAAAAAGCGGTTATTTTAATATTACAAACAGACACTTAAATTTTATTTAGATAGTTGCATAGATAAGACTATGGTAAAGTAATAACCAATATGCCAATGAACTTTGCAAGGAAGTTTAAACGTCCTGAACTCAGCAGGATTCCTTTGCGATGTAACCGCACTGTATCCAGTTCAAGTGATAGGTCAAGCTCGCCTCGATCAGATTTATTACTGCCAATAGTTTTGTGTTTAGCGTGTTTTATCAAAGATAAGGACACCGAAATAATTTAATTGCTCTTGTATATTAAAACTTATGTGTTATGCGTTTTATTTACACGTAAAAGGAGGGATTCTGTAACCTATTTTTACCTGAGTCATCAAAATTCGAAAGTCAAAGAATTTAAAATTAATTATACATGTAGATATTGTATACACTTATGCACGTAATTTTTTGTATGTGCATTTTTACCCGCTTCTTACTATTTGTTAAAATACATACTTTATATCAGTTTTAACATAATACGACGTCCAATAAACTGCCGGTTACTAATAAAAAATCTCGTTATTTTATAGTATTATTTATGACATTTCGCAACCAATAAGAAATTGGCTCGTAAAGTCGAATTTACTGCGAAATCGAATAGGTTTTAATGTTGTTATTACGTTCATACGACACCTGGCTGTTTTATTGCAAATTGATATTAATGTTACTACAAAGGAAGTTATTTATTGTAGGACCGAAATAAAATTGTAATATAGGTCAGCAATAAACCTAATACTATAAGCGATGTTTGTTTGTAAGACTTTAATGGATTAACAACTAATCAGTCCTAAATAACAATCTTAGGGGCCGTCCGTTAATGACGTGATGTTTTTTTTACCTATTGAAACCGCCCCCCCCCCCTACCTCGTGGTGATACATAGTGAGGTGACTAAAAAAATACATGTATATTTTACTACCTACGAAGAATCTTAAGAAATTTTAAATACAAAAAAAATTTTATAAAATACAGGTAAGTATAAATATTGCGTTTGCCCAAATAATAAATATGCGTGATATATTACTATATCCCTTCCCCCTTTGTGATTTTTTTATGAATATAATGGCTAACGTCTGTCAGCTAACGTCTAACGGCTAATGTCTAACGGCTAACCTTGTGAGAGGAGACCTGAGCCTAAGCAGGGAGACCGTTTTGAACTGTAATGATGATGAAGCTAGAAAAAGGTTACAGTCAATAAAGTTAGATATAGTACACATAATGTCATCTTGGGAGGGTTCAGCTACCTATGTCACAGGTTTTAATGCCTAGTTTAGGTGGCTGATGAATTGTATTATAACGATCTGTATCTTTCATTACAATAAATAAAATATTATTATTATTATCCTACTAATATTATAAATGTGAGAGTTTGTAAAGATGTTTGGATGTTTGGATATTTGGATGTTTGTCCGTCCTTCACGCTCTAACCGTTAAACGACTTAAGCTGAAACTTGGCACACAGATAGTTTGCATCCAGGAATAGGACATAGGATGGATTGTGTTGCGATTATAGGTTCCCTTGGGATAAAATCAATATTTTGTTTATCGAATTTTCCGCCGGCGGAGCCGCGGGGATCGTCTAGTTAAGAATAAGTGACAGAACACCACGACTGGAACATCATATCATAGTCGTCATAGATGGCGCCACAGGTAAATACACAAGTTCATTAGTGTCGCCGATACTGGCCGATTAGATATAGTATGGGCGGTGACATAATGTTGACGTAACTTTGGACGGATGATAAGTTAACTTCGATATAAGGCAAGGGAATCGTTAG
>LGAG01004101.1:58010-86372 GCA_001278395.1 Lerema accius
GGACTTAAAATTATATAGAATTACTAGTGACCTGCCCTCGCTTCGCTTTACTAAACCTATGCCGAAACGAAGGTAAAAAGTAGCCTAAGTTACTCCTTACTACATTAGCTATCCGCACGTGAAAGTCCTGTCAAAATCGGTTCAGCCGTTTCAGATATTACCCAGATCAAACAGACAGACAGACAAATGTACCAGGAAACGTTATCATTTGTTAATAACCTTATGTTTTTTGGACTATGCTATATATATTTTTAATTTGAGATTCATAAATATAAATCGCCTATTGACTGTAGTACATTGTAAAAACGTACACCAAGCGCCATAAAAGATCACTGCACCTTACGTAAACAATACGATGACATTAACAAAATATAAATCTATTTACAAAATTATCTATTTAAACTTCCTTAATTCGGCCTTATGTAATATCCTTCACAACAGAATTTGAAATTGTATAATTTCATTAACCGACCAATTTAAATATTCATAAAGCACAGATGTTTTCCCCAATTGTACCTACTTCCTATAACAGACGAATGACCTTCCGTTCGTGTGTCATTTTCCTTGAGACTATTTCATTCATCGTTTATCGAACTTATAAATATGCATGCTAATTTATATGCGGATCGGAAATTGATCAAACGTGTGATAATATTGTTTTGATAATAATAGATCAGATACTAGTAGTATATACGAGTATGTAATACATATATTGTATGTGGGTTTTTGGTACTGTCAATGTCTTAATATATTATCTAGATATTTGAAACATTAAATTTCAACCAAGTCTATACTAATTAAGGTTGTAACGGGGTCAAAATTGTACATTGAATATTTTGGAAATTTTATTACAGGTAGGATTTGTTAGCAATATTGTTATATTTAGGTTTTTGATTATTGTCTGTTTATTTCTCTGTATGTCTGCCTTTTCGAGCAATACATGATAACCACTAGTAAGACATCCATGAAACTTGGTATGTATGTAGATTATCCCGAAAAGAAGATTCGAAGAGTCGAAGATTGTTTATAAAGACTTTAGAGCCATTATTCTTAAAATGGTATTGAAAATCGAACTTTTAACGTAGTGTACTACACACAGGCGTGACTCGAACGTATCAAAATTTTTACACGGCGAATAGTAGCTAGTGTTCGTAACTCTATAATTATAAATAAATCCCGCCGTCTGCCAGATAGACTAACTATTATTAGTACAAACCCAATGTTATTTTAACTACGTACACTGGCAGTTCAATACGAACGACTATGTACGAAAATATTTTAAATATTGCCAGAACAGTTCAGGTGAAGATACTTTAAACAATTTTGTTTACAATTATGGTTGCCTCACCCATGTAGCTCTTTTATTTTGGGTTAGAGAACCTTGCGCTGAGTTTTTTGGATTAATACTCACTTTATAGACAAATTTACGGGCAGACTTTAATAATATTTTACATAGAAAGTGCTATAAAACTTACACTGTAACAAAGCCAACATTTTATGAAAGCAAGTAACGAATTTATTTACACTTGGACTTAACAATCCTTTAGTTTTATGTCCTTTTCTGTGCTATAGGTACTGTGAAATTTAAAAAGAGGCATTTTTTTACATTCTTTGCTGTTTAGACAGTTTGAATGACTGAAAATCTTTGTCATCTATAATGTTTACTAAATATATACCTGAATCTTATGATTGTATAAACCGCTGTTTGTCAACAATACGAGTTCCATAGCAATAAACATTTCATTTCTGCCACATGCCTGACATTAAGCGCGTTGGTTCACCGCAAATTATACTCGTAGTCACGTACTAGAATACTGGCTCTGTGGTCTATATCTGACCATTACTCATTATGTCAAACAGTATATTATAGACTGACTGGAAGTTGTCAATGTTACTGTCTACCAACATGTCTGACAGACGACTTTGTGATGCCTATTCGTAAAACTTGTGATTGTGAGAGTTTTGTTAAAACTCAAGAACTTTGTCACACATCATTTAACCATAATTTAGCTCTATGCAGTAATGTAATCTTTAAACATGTCTAATTTCAAAGTCTTACATGACAGCATTATTCCCAAATATGTGATGAAAGTTCACGTACAGTTAATACAGAAAAATAATGTCCTTGCATCAACGAATCAAACGAGTCCAATTTCGATGAGGTTGCGTTGTTTACTTAAGGAGTTCC
Organism: Lerema accius; assembly: GCA_001278395.1. NCBI lineage: Eukaryota > Metazoa > Arthropoda > Insecta > Lepidoptera > Hesperiidae > Lerema > Lerema accius. The sequence continues at coordinate 60,199 of LGAG01004101.1, forward strand.
TATGGCCACCTTCGGTCCCCATCATCAGATCAGCTTCATTGCATAATAATATTACAGTATCATCCCATTAATATACGTATCCAAAATATCAGCTCAATCGGACGCCGGGAAGTTGGTTTTCAGGGGGGGTCAGATATTTATGGACGTGACTGTACATACCTATAGCTAAAAAAATGTATGTTGACATAAATACGTCTTTAAAGCTACCATGTAGGGGCAATCCTAAGAAACTTAAAAGTATCTAACAAAATCGGGGGATACAGTTTGGCGTTGTAGTTGCAAATCTATTATCTACACCTAAAATTAAAATATACCACTGGATAGCTAAAGGATCAAAGAGTTAATTACAAAAAGCAAAAACAGTGAAAAATTGCACGCGGTGGAGAGGGAAGCGCCGCCATTTTGAGGTTATTTTACGACGTAAATACATATAAAAATTAACTGTAACATAAACGTATTCACGTACAACACACAGCCGTGTCCATGACACAAGTAACTTAATTTTTTATGTAAACACGAATCAATAACATACACAAACAAACATACATTAATATTCATCGCCTATTTACACCCACGAGTGTTCCTATTACCTACACCTTTTTATTGCTTAAAGGAGATTGAGTCACGGATAAACAAACACTACGTTATTGAAGAAGTGTTTTAGTTTCAGGACGATGAGAGATTTTATAATAACAGTAACTTAACTACTACTTTATTTTTAACTTTAATAGTGTTTAATTTATTGTTTTTTTTATATTTTGCTAGGAAAAACGTTTTAAAAAAATTACGAACAAGACTTACAACTGTTAGGTAGTTATTACTTTTAAAAATGTTCAATTTGTAGTTTTTTACGTTTATTTTGCTAGAAAAAAGGTTTTTAAAAAGTTGCGGACAAGATTACCAACTATCAGTTATTAGTTTTAAAAAGAAAGATGCTGCATTTTTGGAGGGGAAGGGATACAATCATGGAACCTAAGTCATTCTTACAATCTGTTAAGCTCGTGCTGTAGAGCATGCCAGAAAGATATACATACATACATACATTCATACTTACATACATATCTCATAATATGAAACTCATGCGTCGTCAGCGTTTTAAAAAACTGTTGTGTGCAACGACCCTCACGGTTCCTATATGCAGTCTTCTATCTAGTCGGAAGTTAAAAAAAAAACCCTTTATTTTTTAAACACAATGTTAAGATTATGAGACACAATTAAATCATAACTGTCAGAACCGAATGTAATTCCATCAAAACACGGTTTTTTACTCCCTAATGACAATTTTGGGACCACCATCGTTGCATCAAACCAATGGTTTTTTAATTTTCTTTCCCATTATGTCAAATTATAGGCTAATTTGAACCTTATTTCAATAGCAATAAGCGTCAACTATTCAGCTGAAATATAAGGGCGCGTCCAGACAGTTTACCGGCTATTAAGACATTTAATGTTTAGTCATTCCCTTAAATTGACCTTTAATTTCTATACACCATTTTGACAATACTTTCGTAGTGAAAACTATGGTAGACAAAAATGAACCTTAACACCTTTATCTTAAGATTGTTATAGAAGTTATCGAGCTTATACAACAACTTGGTAAATTACAGTTTGATGATGTGTGGTCCAATGGTTTTTGTTTATAAAATCTTGTGAGATTTTGATTGCGTTTTTTGTTGCTCCTAAATAGATTTTGTTGAAGGGATTTATTATTATACTTGTCTGTCAATATTTTCTGTGTTGTTTAAAAGCGATAGTTATAATAAAATTACAGGTGAATAGAATTTAGAATCATAATTATGATAAATTGATTCATGATCAAAAGTTCAATGTATCATTAAAAAGAAATTAAATAGTTACTATATTAAAATTAATAGCATTTCTAATGGACGTAGTGGAAAATAGCTGAGAATTCTAATGAATTCAAACAAAATAAAAAAAAACTGCAACAACATTGCAAATGCTAGCTTACCTTGATGACTTAGAAGATATCGGAGATTTAAAAGACGCGGGTAAAGTGGCTAATCATAAGATACCTATTTTACAGACCAAAAAATATATAGACGCAGTCTTCGGAACAAAAAATCGTGGTAGAGAAAAACATAACGTTCATAACAAATGATAACGTTTCCCGCTACATTGCCCGGCAGACCGTGCTCGGTGACATACGTCAGATTGCAAAAAAAAAAGAAAATTGACCTCACTTTTTTGTTCTGAACACTGAGTCTATTATTTTTGGTTTTATACCTACTTTTTACTTAACTGCATCAGCAGAATAATATTTTTGGAGCGTTTGTATGTCCGTTTCTTTGGTTCACTCTACAGCCGAAACAGGTGATTGGATTTCAATATGTAAGGAGTCATTGAACTTGTTTCTATTGTGGTAGAGATATAGGCCATATATTTCAGGTTTTCTTGTCTTTCTATCAAATATTTCACTACTCTTCTGTGAAAGATAGTTTAGACGATAAATAAATCGTGTCGTCAGCCTCGACTCATACAAAGGACGTTAAAAACCATCAATAATCTTAATTACCCCACATCTTCATTTTACGTTCCGTCCGTCAGTAATTTCAAGCTTGTCACTTCGCAAGTGATCCGGACCAGTTTCTTTTATACCTTTTACAACGTCTCAAACTATTTTTAGAAATTGTTTCTGTCTTTTACAGCATTCTGCTTCTTCCTTTTAATGGCTGGTGTGCAGCAAGGCGGAATATTTTCACCCATTTTCTTTTATATCCAAAAAAGAGGACTGCGGTATGCAAATTAATCTTATTTTCTATACCCCTACTAATATATTATAGTAACACATGAACAATACTGTAATACAAATGACAATTTTCAACAAACTGACCCACGTCTTTACGAATGTGTCACCAGCTAAGAATAAAAAAACAGTAAAGAAATAAATGAATGTGTCTTTAGAATCAAAAATCTGTGATTTAATAAAATTAATTATATTCCTTTTTAGATTATAATAAAAGAGACTTCACATAACTATAGTTAATGTCTAAATTCTGTTTTCTACCTATTATAGAAATTTAGAACTCTCTTGTTATGAATCTTGTTGTAAATATTGTAGCAATTTAGAAAAAAATCTCGCCGTAACAGCTGTGATCTTTACACGTTTCCTGTTCTATAATAAGCGTGTCTGGGAGAAACTAAAAATAAATGTCTGTTCCTATTGACTGAGAATGAAGAATCAAAGAGTTTTATAAACATTTAGGACTTTATAATTTATGTATTCGAACCAATTGATTTAATTAGAATTGTGTAAGGTAATTAATTGAAATGTTTTATGTGTCGTATTTTTAGAGTTAAGTGTTAATTAACTTAATTGCATATTAATTAAAGATCATTATATAAGAAATTGACTCCTATAATACAGAATTAAACAATCGCAGATTTTTTATTGACTTAATTTATAGACTATTAGTAGCTTGGATTGCAATTGCTAAGATATAAATTATCCTAAGACTATCTCCGTCACATGAATTAAAACATACGACACTATATTTACATTACACCATTAAAATCCATTCAGTAGTTTGCGTAAAAGAGCAACAATCTTCCAAACATCTTCACAAACTTTCCGATTTATAATTGGCAGGCTACAGAATAAGATAATTCATAACACCATATTGAAAACTGATTTAAAAATGGTTTTAACTGAAGTCAAAAGTCAGGTTTATTTAAATGTAATTGTTAAACAACTTGCAAACAAACTTGAACCCGGAAGAGTAATAATAACAAGTGTCACTGCCGTTTCCTCCGTCCGCTTGTTTGACGAGTATTTTATTAACTACTTCTGTGAATATTTGTGTAGGGAAATAAGGAAAGGCTTTCATGTCTTACATTGCAGTATGTTGTTTTATTTTATTTCTTTTCACTTACGTTATAGTTTGACTTTAAGTGAATCAGATTTGACAGCAGATATTTTGTGCTTCGTTATCGAAATAGAAACGAAACTTTTAGAATTACTTTGTCTTGTCTCTTTAAATATTACCCTTAAATAAGTCAATAGATTTTCATAAAACTTGAGAAATTTCCAGCTAGTCTTCTTATTTGCTTGAATATTCATACAATTATATTAGTGTGACATCGCTTATAATAGTCTTAATCCTGACACTAGGATTCTCGTTGTTGTGGGTGTCCAAGATAACACAAACCCACACAAGAACACACATGCTCAGATTGAGAACAATAACTAGTAATCATTAAAATAGACCCAAAAAAATAACTGCTCAAAATTTGAAGGTATTTTCAAAAAATGTATTATCGCCTATGTCACTTTCACATTCGAAACGAATCCAATGACATCCTATACCTTGAAAACCTTCAGTCCGTTTAGATTAGACTCTAGATCATGGCAAAGAAATAGACATACATACATACGCTCGAAAACAACCCTCCCCACCCAGATGGGTAATTAAAAACCATCATTCTTCTACCTCACTAGAAGTTAAACCCAAGACTTTAAAAGCAGTCCGGCAGGTGAACATTACCGGTCATCAACTTGTTTATTGTCGTCTATAACATGTTTATTACAAGCTTTTGTTTAAAGTTTACCTAATAACTCATTACTTACAAAGTCATGGGCAATTTCATCTAATGGTCGTCTATTGTTAAATTTGTTTACAAGGGTACAATCATTTATATTCTAATTACTTTATTTATGCTAATTGAAGTGCTTCGGACTCCTTGCTTCGTTGTTTACTTCTTTAATAGCTTTTGGTATTACGGCATTTGTTATTCAGTTTAGTTGATGCTGTTAACTGTTATTGTTTAATTTAGTTAAATTAATTACGGTGTTTTGTCTTTAGTAAAGCCGATGATGAAATAGGTATTGTTTATCGAGACATTACAAATTACTATAAGATCAGATATGGAGAAATAAATGTAATTTATTTTTGTTTTAATTTTACAATGTATGTTGTTAAATTTTGTCCTTCGATAACAATGAGCTATTAGTTCCTAAATCAAAATAATTTGACGAAACGAAATTAACTATTTGAATTTAACAGTTTATTATTTCGAAATCATTTTTTAACTTAAGCTTTTCATAGAAAAATACCATCCAATTTTTTGGTCATTAGGCTATTAAAGGTTTTGTTTAATTCACTTGACTTTCGCAAATTTGAATATGTTATCTAAAATTATATCAAACTCAGTTAAGTTTTCTGTGCAAATAATAAAGTATAATTCACTTCTCAAAATGACTTCGGAAAGCGACAACCATTTTATCATAAATCATAATTTAATATCCAGAATAATAAAACAGGATCATGAAGGAAAACCAGATAATATTATTAAGTACAACACTATTACCTCTTACGATATTGTAATCACTAAAGGTAGCGAGAAAGATCGTAAAAGAACTAGTTTTACATTTACAAGAAGCGATGGAAATCACAAATAAACTATCTATCTTTTATTGTCGGCAATAAATATATTCTTATATGTCCTACCTGTAAAGTTTCTATTTCTATAAATAAACTAGTCTATTATAATGGTTTCTTGAATTGACTTCTAGGCTATATATAGGACCATTTCATTTTCATTTTCTGGTTTCAGTTGTTCAGCTAAATGTTTTTGGTTTGATGCTATCTTAATGTATTTTGTAATTATTATTTTTATTTGTTTTTATGACGTTTGTTTTTTTAATATTCTTCTGTCAATGATATTCTTTACTATAGAATAATATTGTCCTTACTAAACAATTCTTTTTTTCTTTCCGTCCTTTCATGTGTTCACGTAGACTGTGGTAATAACATTTTCTTTTTCTTTTTTGCATATATTATCATTGTTTTTATTAAAATTTCTTCTGATCTCATAATTACCGAATATAGTATTTTAAAAGCTTATAATGCTTTACATTAAAATGATTAACGCATTTTATACTTTGCTTATTAATTCTTCTTCCAATAACCTCTTTCATAACCTGATAGATCGATAGAAATAGGACAAACAAACGTACATTGTACACAATACAATGGTTTCTATTATTGTAAAATTTCGCAGTAAACATACTGGGTTAGTACAGAATGTTTGGGTTATGTAATATGATGTTTATCAACGCGTATTCAAAATTATGGCGTGGCTGAAATTGTTTTAGTTCGAAAATGGGTTGTGGTTTGCTTTACAATATTCGTCTTTTGCTATAGTACTTATTAGGTTTATTATGACGGGTAGGTTTGTTCGATTTCCTTTCTTCGATGAAGGTCAATTTGGAGTCACTTAGAGGGTAGAAATTTCCATAATAGTAGAAAATTCATTCTTTACAACATGTAAGGTGTCATTAAACAACCATTTTTAAGTCGTCCCATTTATTGTTTATCTATTAATTACATGTAGTAAATTACTAACTCCTACATTGTAGTATGAACTCCTAAAGATACGTTAAAACGATCACTGATATCATAGGAAATTGATAGTCAACTGGGGAAGTTAAAAATTAAACGGGAAATAACAACCAAACCTCTTCCGTCAACAATAGCTTTCTTTACCAATCTCCCATCGCTTGTGACGTAACTTAACTACCAGTTAAATTTAACTTCGTAATTGGAGTTTAAGTACTGTGAGTGTGCCAATGATGTCAGACAGAGCACACGCCCACTGATAGCTGTGATAATTATTTTGTATTGTAATGTAACAAAGTTCGTATTGTGTATAGGGTTACAGGGAAATATATCACGATCCCGTTAAGGGATTATAGGACAGAACATTACCTATATAATAATGACCTCTAAAGTTCTACTAAAAATGTTAACCATTTTTGAGTTATTGCACTTTTGCATGCAAGTTGTTGGAACAGTAGGCTGCGTAAATTTGAAGGTTTGAAGATGGACTAAACCGAATTTAGACTAGTAATAACACTATTACAGAGTCCATTCTGTAAGTTGATTTTTTTTCAGTTCTAATTTTGTCTTTCTCTTTTTGTGTATCATGCGCAAACCGCTAGATCGATTTAGAGAAATCCTCGCATGATTGTAGTTGAAACATTGTAGATAGTTTTAGAACATATTTTACCTCGGTAAACACTTTAGTTCCCACAGGAACGGGTTAAAGTTTGTATAGAGACTAGGAAACCAAAGAACCGTTACAAAACTTGGCATTTGGCAAGATGTTAAGAATGCGTACAATGTAGCGCAGGATACTTCTCGGTAGCTAGCTAATAACTTAACATATCTATAACAAATATTATTAACTAATACTTTTACTAAAACGAATACCTATACCTGACATAATATTGAATTGATAATTAATAGAAACCTTGACACATTATCATCAAACGAAACTAAGAACACTCTTGATGAAGTCATCTATTTTCTCTTTCAATGCGCTTTTTTATTTTGACATCCCACTAGTGTATATTTGCAGATATTTCGTTATTATTCCCCACTTTTACCCCCTATAATTTTAAAACGGCTCAACCGATTTTCATCAAACATGTCTAAGAACACTCGCACATAAATCACCTTTGATACAAAAAAAAGTAATTTTCAATCGCTTCATCCGTTCGAGAGCTACGATGCAACAGACAGACACACCTACAGACACGTCAAACTTATAACCTGTTTCTGCGTTAGGGGTAAACAAAACAACAATAAAAATTGGATTCACCTATAAAATACAATTCAATTGCCTACATTTCTTAATTGAATTAGTCAAAGAGATACAATCAAGGAATTTCTTCTACCATTATCCAATTACTGTAGTTGAAGGCCGTGTTCAAACCTATTGGCGACGTTTGAACAATTTCTCCCAATCAAGCCGAATTAGTCGTATGTGTCACAGATAAGATGCCATCTAAATATTTGAAGAGAAACGCTTTCATCACAATACTGGGATCAAAGGTATGATAAAAGATATTTAACGCTGTACGTTGATATAGTTTTTTTTAGTATGATGATAGCACACGAGCTAGCAGTGCCACCAATCCCTGCCGCCCATGGACATCGTAACAAACTTCGAGGAGGACTAAGGGGAGACTGTTAGTTGGTTATTAGGTTGGTTATTAGTAATGGATGTTAATGAGAATATTATTTTGTAATTTGTTAGTGTAGGGACCGCGGAAGTTAGTACTATTACTACAGATTTATCATGTTATTAGTCCGTTTAGTAATCGTTAGTATTAAATGTTACTTTTCTCCTATTCCCTCCATTTCTAATAAGGCTACAAAAAATGTATTCAGTAGTACTTTAAGGTAATTCAACTGAAGATCCAAGTCCATTGAAAAAAAACGTTATTCTTGCAATTTTTTCTAAAAAAAAATTATCTTACAATACTCTTTACTTCATAATTATAATGTTTAATTGGTTTTAAGAAAAGATAAAATATTATAAGCAAGAATTGACTTTAGCTTAATATGCTCACTAGCTTAACCTCATTGGCAATTATCATCAAGTGTCATACAATAACAAGCATTCTCATTTAAGTATAAAATTAAGTATCATAATCGGTTTCAACTTGGCTAAACACCCAATCGTATGCAGTAGGCGTACCGAAAACTATCTGTCAGCCATGTATTAGAGAAGGCCCGCTATCTTCTAAACTCATAATTATTATCTTTATCTTATTTGAGCTGTCGGTCTTAAAATAAATAAATATCCCTGATTCTTAGAACGATAAATTATCCTGAGGTGCGTTTATAGAGACGTCGACAATTATAAGTATGAGGTTTCTCACTATTTAAGTTTACAAATCTGTAGTTTCTAGAAAGTTTCATTATGTATTTTAATTTTTGTCTTCAATCGTATCTATTTTAAAATGCAGATTTGTTATATTCAAACCAAACGATCGTAAAAGTATTCTGCGCTACATTGCTTACATCCATATTATCTTTACGATAGTTATTTGCTGTCTCATTCCCACTCTAAACAAAGAACAAAACAATTGAATTGTCTTCAGTCTTCGCATCGACCGCGCTTATAAAACATTTGTTTTCTTTATATTGTAACACTAATACGAAACATGCTTATGTTATTATACCTTAGGTTGATAATTAAATAATACTAGTGTAATTATTAAACAAATAACATTGTTACTACGTACGTACATCGTAGGTACCTGGTTAAATATAATCGTGGTTTTCCTTAACCGTGTTATTGAAGTCACAGGGTAAATGAGTCCAGGAAAATAATTATTTTTGAATACATAGGAACTTTGTACCTGTGATATCCGGATAAAACTGACTGGTACGATGTCGAGTTATTTTAGTTATAAGTATGTGTGTCTATTTCTTTGGCTCGATATACACCTCAAGCGCCTTCATTGTAAGAGGCATAATTGGATCCGACTCCATTATGGAAACTACAAGCATTTATTTCATTTTAGATATTACCTACCCGTCCAATTCTTAGCAGTCGGAATTTTTGATTTCTATTAATAGTTACTCGCTTTCGGAGCCTAAAACCAACGTGTATATAAACGCACCCAGAATGAAATTGTCGAGTTTGCGGAACTGTTTTCTATTAGGAAAGTGACAAGTACCATTGCAGACAGTTTCTACGTTCCGAGCTGCGAAAACCTATCAGTCAAGTGGATGCCCTTAATTGACTAAAGACGGTAGGTTTTGCTGATTTCCACTTTGCATTGATTTCCCTAACTAATGAGCTTATTATTTACTACAAGATATTAAGTCAGGAGGCTTGAGAAGATCTTAAACGACGAAGTTAAGCAACTGCTGGTGCAGTCTGAAAGTGGATGGGTGACCGTTTTGACAAAAAAATCTTGAACGTTTCCGAGCTTCGACATGTTAATCCGTCGGTCCTGGTTGATATCTTTATGGGGCTATCAAGGTTAGGTCCTCAGAAGTGAGCCGATACTGGGTTGAGGCCATAAAATAATAACCCCAGAGATATCCCTTTGTGTCGTTGGTTGTAATGGACAATACTAATAGTCGAAGGACACATACCCAGATTCAGAACAGAAATTAAAATTCATCATTCGTATTTCTGCCTCGGCAATTGAACCCAAGACCCAATGAACGACAGCCCGGTATAGCAACCATTGCACCGTAGTTATCACGACGTTAATAAACAATAGTAATAGTCACAAGAAACTGATTTATCGATATCACTAAAATACAGCCACACGAATATTTAGCTCTTTACACTCTGACCTCACCCAACATTGCCAAACTTGATCGAATTACGATTGACGTGAACAATATTATAAGCTATTGTTATGGTTGCGACACCAACGTTAGTTGAACCATCTACTGGTAACCAAGCTTTATGTCAGTTATGCCAGTAACCTGACAGGTTTGATGTCCAAACCGTCAGGAGTCAACTTCTCTGCTTAACTATAAGCATTGTCTAGTACTAAAGTTACGAAATGTAATGTTAGTTGCTTTAAAATTATTATACTAGGAGGTATCATTCATGATGTCATAACTTCAATTTAAAAGGTTGGTTTATCTGTAATTATAATCTTCATAGCAATCTTTTAATATTATGTTTGATGGATTTAGAGAAAATGAAAAGGACTCAAAACTGATCCTTGAGGGATGCCAATTTTAATTAAGGATTACTTAACTTGTGTTTGCAATTTTCTGAAATAAAATGAACGCTGTATTAAAATACCATCATAAACTCAACCTAACACCCTAAAACCTTAATCTCAAATATGTTTTGAACGTCAAAATACAATAGAAATCGAGGGCAATCGTATCATTTGCTTCAGTCAGGACCCTTAATATACCTTTACACTATTACTGTTTTTGTGATTGATATTACTGGCTCATCAGGTATTTTAATCACGCGACTGTCAACGGATGATCGATGCCACATTGCGCCATCGCGGCTTGGTCGGTGTTATGCGATACCAAGCACGGTTCATCCATTAAAAACATATAGAATGTCTTCATTAGATGGGATGGGTTTTTGTTGTAATTAATATATTCGAAGCACATTTTATGGGCCGATTGCTGGCTTTTGATGTCGTATAAATATTTGCTTTGGAATCTAAGACGCAATAGTAAATAGACTTGTTTGACGACGAATACCATGCAGGTTTTAAAGTTATAATTATTATACTTAAGATTAAGTTATTACTAAATTCAGTAGTAGAAAAGTCATGACGAGAACTTTCGAGTTACTTACCGATAGTATTTGGAAGCAAAGAATCTTTTAACATAACGGAGTAGATATACCACAAAATTACTTTAGGATTTCAGGAGGGGATAGAAGGAGCTTAAGTTCACGTTATCTTACTTTGCAGAAAAAGGAGTTGGGAAAATATATAACGATTTTATTTCGCAACAAATACAGAAAAACTGAAAGAAAATTTGCTTTAATTTAGTACCTACATAAATAAAATATTCCAAATATCACACAATATACTACGCTGAAAAATTATGACAATATCCTATACATAACAACTACAGAAGTAACTGCATTGATTTCAGTCGATTACAAACAGGTTGCTACTCGGATTTACTAAACATAGATACTAAAGTATCATGGTTAGAGACTTAAAGTACAATTCATCATGATCCGTCCAGTATGTTAGGTCTATTCGTGAAATGTAGGCACGATTTGTGTCTTAGTATATTAGATTTAGTGTTTACAAGAAGGATGTTAGTAGGGTTGTCGACTGTTTTAAGATTTCAAACTTTCGTACGGACTTATAGTCCGTGTTACAGATGTATTAGATTGATAGCACAGTTCATCAATATCAAACTATGGACATAACAATAATTAAAAAAGAAACAATTTTTTTTTGGGTTGGTGCCGCCATTATATTAATATAGATAGAGCCTTTGTCAGTTTCATAACGGAGACGAATCTAATGTCACCTTACATATTGACATCTGTCAAACCGTTTGGTGTGTAGAGCATGCTGAGAAATAGATATACACACATACATACGGCCGCGCCTTCGTCCGCGTAATTTTGCCGTTTTCGCAATATTCTTTATTTCTGCTCCTCTCCTATTCATCTTAGTGTGATATTATATAGCCTATATCCTTCCTTGATAAATGGACTATCTTACACTAAAAGAATTTTTCAAATCGGTCCAGTAGTTCCTGAGATTACCGCGTCCAAACACACTCTTAAGTTTTATACTTATATTATAAGTATAGATTGGCAACCCTAAGGATTTTGATATAGAGATATTGAGTTGTAATAATATTGGCGACTGGCAAATGGTTTCAGCGGGACTTCGCACAGATTAATGTTCGCCGATAAGATTCAAATCCCTTTCCATGAATCACGCACTTAACACCTAGCCATCTAGCCGGCTAGATACTTAGCCACCTAGCTAGCTAGCCGGCTAGCTCTAACATAGGAATACTAACTGTTGTATTAGATATACATTGATAAATTGACAATCAGGAATTGCTGTTAAATGTGCTATGCTATAATCGGAATACAATATATCCTATGTCCTATTCCTGGATGCAAACTATATGTGTGCCAAGTTTCAGCTTAATCCGTTCAAGGGTTAGAGCGTGAAGGACTTAAAAACACCTAAACATCTAAACTTTACAAACTTTCACATTTATAGTATTAGTAGGATTAAGCTTAGTTCATGTTGAGGGTACTTACTAGTTGACCTTGGTACTTACGATTACTTTAAGTTAATCCACTTTCCCACCGTTAACCGTTCTAATATAGTCAGCTGTCAGTTATAGTTTAAATTAACCACGTGGTTGACGATAACCAACTCGTTAACCTTCTATTGGCTACTGTATTAGGTAAATTGGTACTGCTATTAGGTAAATCGAGTACCTACTTAGGCAATGTAAGTCATGTTTAAAACATGAGATTACGAAGGTCCAGATTCGAATCCCGAATGCATTAATATAATATTCTTTACTTACCTTCTCCCTCTGAGTGTGAGAATAAATAAAAATATGTATTTAATGCCACGTATTTCATTTAAAAACTAACTAGAATGCATTATTCAATCCTTATTCGATTAAAATCAACTTTCTTTTTTTTAAAACTTATAAATTCAATTTATCTGTTAGTATATTTAAAAAAATACATTTTCACCATTATAAAGAAGAATTTATTTATTTATCAGTATTGGATGTTAAAGTAATTCTTAATTTCTAGATACACAATACCTATCACAATATCATCACCCATCTGAACAAAACGTACATACATACGAGTACATACATACATAAAGACTAAAAGTACTCCGCTATAACAAAACTGCATTCCACACAAATACCAACGTTACAAATACTCTCTTGTCACGCAAACTTTTATCTCAATCGGTAATCAAACCTGGGACCTTAACGAGTTCTATCTCAACACGACGTCAATTAGAGCCAGGTTGATATATTTACACTACTCTCATGCTAGAACAGTCACTGGTCATAATTCGACCATAACTCTATATGTCATATTTATTGCTGTCAGATGATAGTGTCAACTCACTGTCAAGGAAACAAACTAACGGACCAAATGTAGTATAGTAGTGTGCGTTTTGTTTTTTCTTAAATAAGGTGTATTTGTAACACATACGTACGTAAAATTTTAATTTTCCGCACTTCTTCTCCTTGTAAACTATGTCAAATTTGAAACTCGTACGTGTATGCATTATTGATAAAAAGGGGTCTAAATTTGAAACATTTTTTAATGTAGAATTGACATGATTCTTTCAAAACTAAATTTTAGAGTTAATTACAATTATGAAGTACCTAAAGTCTAGACTTTATTACAAGTAATTCTTACTTCATTACAATGTTTCAAATAATACAAGTGCAGTCGGGTTATCAAGTAAGATAATCGAGTCACGATCGTGGCAATAATTGTCGATATTGCAATACTTATTACTCGATACCAGACTACATTATTGCAGTTACTAGGTTTGCTTTCGATAAAGCTACTTATTTAGGTTATTTCAGCTTTTCGTACCTTAGTTTTGAAGTCAAATTTTGGTCATTAAATTTAAAATACAGACCAATGATTTTTTATACTAAAAAAAGTGTACGCTACATTGTATGTGTCCTAATCGTCTTTACGATAGTTATTTGCTGTCTCGTTCACATTATAACATACTTAAAATGGGAGGAGCAAAAAGTAACATAGAGTAACTTAAAGTAACACACAGTATAGTACCTAACGTATAAATATGGTCGAAAACATTATACTGCCTCTTGCACAATGGGGTAATTTAATGCGTATTATTATTTAATCCAAAAGGGTTACTAGTAATTTAAGATAATTTTTTCGATAACATAGATGGCTTCAATCAAAATCACATCTCAATTCACAAATACTGAAGACAATAATAATACGAACGCAGTTTCTTAACTTCGACGATAACTTAATTGGTTGAACGCTGGGTTATGAGTTCTTCAAACTTAATTCAAGATTTTAAGTAGTGCTATAAATACCCTTAAATATCTTTTAGTGCTATATAAATATGGCTTAAAATCAGCTCTTACAAGTAACTTAAAAATTTTCCGTCTTCCAAGTCTACTGTGACAATAAACCATAGACCCATAAAAAAGAATAGACAGAGCAGTCGTATACAATTGCGACTAAATAAGTGACGCACAAAAATCTGTCACTCGCTCGCCGTATACTACCGAGCGGCCGGCTTCGTATCTTTGGGCGGCTCCATATTTACGTTCGTCACTTTTCGGCTGGATGGCTCCGTCTATTCTTTTTTATGGGTCTGTGCAATAAACATATCTGTTTGTTTCTTGTTGTTGTCTGTGCACCCATATGGGCAAACTGTCAAAGCTCTGTTATTGACAGAAACTATTTAGTACAAGTTAGTTAACATGTCTCTGCCTCTAACTGAAGTATTTACAGCTCCGTACTAGGACAGTGTTAATGAAACGAAGTAAAGTTCAGCTACTATTTGACGTACCGCATACCTTTTAGAGCCCTATATGTTTTTGTAAGACATTTGTAAAAGGAGTTCTATATTGCAAGACTGTTCTGTTTGGCGGATGATTCGTGTTTCCATTCATTCGTTTGGTCGTATGTTCATTCGTTCCTTATTTCTTTCGTTCATTCATATTTGACGACCCTGTAGCCTAGTTGGTAGTGACCTTACCTGCGAAGCGAGGGGCCCGGGGTTCGATTCCCGGTCGGGGCAGATATTTATGTGGCAGATGCATGTTTGTTCTCGGGTCATGGGTGTTAGTGATGTATTATTTGTGATGTCCATGCCACCCGTGACACAGGGAATCCTACTGCAGGGTATGAGTGTGTTAGCGTCTATTTTATTCAATCGTTTTGTTAGTCATTTTGTTTATTCGATTGCTAATACGTTTGTTTTTTGTATAATTGTTCGATCATTTGATCAGTTATTTGTTTATCCATTCCTTTATGCATTCGTTTCTAATATCGTTCACTTGTTCAATCGGTTATTCGTCGGTTTGTTGTTTATTCGTTCGTTCTTTCCTTCGATTTGTCATTTGTCAATTTATTCTTTCATCATAGAACACTACGTATCAAATTAAATACTGAGTTACCAAATAGAACATACCTAAGTGAAAATTAAACCATACAAAGCTTTATTAAAGTCAAGATGAATTTTATTAATCTGTGTTTTGAATTTCTATAGTTAACATAACACCACCCACGTTCCATTTTACAATAACCCATCCTACTCGTATGAGTGATGATATGTTGTGAAACCAACAACCATGCATCTAAAAACTATGGTGTGTTGCGTAATCGAAGATAGGAATAAAGTTTAACCAAGTGTGTGTCAGATATCGTTAACTTGCAAATCGTGGTAGTTATTCTGTATATTTCTCTGTATTATGTATGTATTACTCTTATGAATATTGTCACATTTTTAAGCCCTGCAGTTAAGCTCGCAGGGGAACAGGAACTTTTATTGGAATTATAACACGAAACTTAAGCAATATTAATAATTTAATATTGTGGTTGTACATAATTTAATTTGGTATTCATCAATTGTCATTATAATATGAATACAGCGTATACTAATAACTCTTCTTTTCGACAATTTTCGGAAAATTTTCCGACATTCTCAATAATCGTCGTCAGATTTGGACAAATATGTACAAAACTTTAATAAATTATAGCATTTAATCCTTGAAATCCTTCCGTTCATCATTATGAATCTGTTCAGTAGTGCTAAAGTTAATCGCGATCAAACAAACGTGACGTGACGTAACGTGACGTAACGTAACGTAACGTGACTTTGCTTAACATAATCGTGTTTTGTTTTTTGTTTGGTGTTTGTTTCATCCATTCAAATGTCATTCGTCAAAACTAAAGTCATAGCTTGTAAAGAAGCTTGTAAATATCTTGTAACATTAGAAAGTGTTACACAAGATTTTTACACATCACTGGCTCGTATTCGAACCCGGAACTTTTGGCATACCTCGCTCGACTGAGCCCTAAGATTTGATTTTAAAACTGGATCACAGAAGATACGACCTTCTGATAACTGCTACGTAATCCCTGCATTATGTTTAATTGCGTAATTGTAGATTATGATTGTATGTATTTAAAAATTGGTCAAGTCGAATAGTAGCATAGATAGAGGGTTCTGTATGTGAAACAGCCTTTTTAATTATTTATTTATTTAGATTAGATCACTTACATACTATACACTATAACAGTTTTTATTATACAATTGCTTTTGGGTACATTATCAGTGCCAGTACATTTATATACTATATGTGATGACTTCATGCCATGCAACACAATATTATGTATTAAGACAGCCACTTGTATTATAAGTAAAAAAGACATTATTAAAAGTTTGATTCTAGAAAATTAAAAACAATAAAAATTCAATTAAATTGGACTTTATTTAACAATCCAACAGTGAACAAATAATTGAATTAAAATAAATTAAGTAAAAAATATTAAAAACATTAAATTAAGAAAATACTCTACCTTACGATTCAAAACAAACCTTTGAAAGGGTGCTGAAATCACAAAAGTAACTAGGTCCCAAATCACTGATACAAATTAGTTACGTAAGTTATCGACTATTTTGTTTGTACTTAATGCAAGAAAAACATTCGAGATTTTTTACAGCCAGCATTATGTATGACAAAAGACGTGTTTTTTTACGTATACAATTATGTTCCTATCCAATAGTTTACTGAATAATAGATACAAACATCATAGTAATAAAGTTAAAAATGCTCTGCAAAATAAAACCCCGGAAGAATATTTCCCAATAATCTATAAACATCGGCATGTTTTCAAAACAACCTGCTTCCAGTGCTGATAAGAAAAATCATATAACTGCAATGTAAGCTACGCAAGAATTCAATTTCATAATATAAATGTTATTTTATGATCGACAAGGCACCAACTATTGGTTAGTCTCAGAAAAAGTTATGATTAGTTTCCAATAGTTTCATCAATCGAACCAAAAACTTGCTTTATTAATAAAGCCTTTCAAAATACAAATGATCTGAATTTGATATCAAACTAGATAATCCTAGAATTAACTTAAATTCAAACAGCGAATTAGAATTTACTCTTTATTTATGAGTTATTCGTCATTTCGCACGCTAAAACTGGCACGATCGAGCGATTTGGCACTTCTCAAATTTACCTAATATTTTTGTCGTCAACTCACGCGATCATAAAAATGTGATTAAACTAGAGATGAAACATTGATTTAACTCAATGTTTACTAATAAGATGAGGAAAAAAAAATCGCAAATAACTCAGAACGAGATGTATTAATTAAATATTCTACCTCAAAATAGGACTTCTAACTTTAAACTTCCAACTTCCTTGTTGTCAAATATGTTCTAACTACCTACCCATCTTCAACTTATGATGTCACAGATAAGAAGAAAATAATTGTTTTTTTCCACACCCTACGAATCCCTATAATGTACTGTCAACAGCAATTAAACGTGACATCGATAAATTTCTATTAACCTACATCGAACACATTACTCTGTCGTATACATAACGTACGCAATTAACAGCTTATAGTTGCCGATAGCAACATAATAATAATATAACCTCCAACAGGACATTGATATGTTTCAATGAAATGCAGTTTACCTTTTAGAAGGTAAATGGTGAGGTAATGAAAATCCGATGTATTTTACCTTACCAGAGGTCATTTTCTTTGACCACCTTCATAGATTCTAATCTCACCTTCGTAATCCTAATCTAAGGTCATAATCCCACTAGTACCATTAATAAGCGTATGGTCTCTTCTCGTACAACTAGTTAAAGTAAACACATCTTGCACCCTGTTAAAGTGAAGATTATCAGAGTTTATGGCCCATCCAAATGTCGTGTTATAATCATCATCATCGCAACCCATAACTATCCCACTGCTGGGCTCGGGTCTCCTCTCACAGTGTGAGGGGTACAGACTTTAGTCCACCACGCTGGTCAAGTATGGATTGGTAGACTTCACACCTTTAAACACTTTGTAGGGAACTTTTTGGGAAGCAGGTTTCCTTCACCGAAGCAAGTGATAATTAGTTTCTAATATTAACTTTGAGAAAATTAGAGGTTCGAACCATCTTCCAGATAACTAAGCTATCACTGCTTTGATATGAAGAAAAAACTTAGTTCTATAATTTATTAGAAAAGTAAAATTTCAACTTCTCTTTATCTCTTACAGGTATTTAATAAATAATGGTGTTGTCTAATCAATTTGGCCGGTGATTAAATTACTAGCGGCTACCGGTTGCCACCTTGCGAGTATACAATTACATTTATCTTTAAAGATAAATGAATAAAGATAAGATAATTATTCGCAAGGTTTATTTTAATCACAAGGCCTCTTGGGTAAACAGAAGAAAATTGTAAATATAGAGAAGAATACAAATTGACATGTTAAGATAGATCTGTCTGACACACCAAAATTCTTTCCAATTTTGTGGTATGAATTAAAAATCATTATTAGTAATTTAAATAGTAAATCGTATGAAAACTTAAACGTATTTTTACGTCAAAATTTACAGTTCAGTCTGATGTGTCATTAGACATTCAAAATGAATCATTTCATCCCAATAAGAATGACAATATTCCAACACACATAATACTTATATTTAAGTACTTTAATGCGGTAATACGACAAGCTTCAATATTCAATCTTCTCATAGCAATGCCTCACAAAAACACTCGGCATAAGCAAATGTTTAAACAGCTAAAATATTTGCCCTATTTCCCTTTAGGATATTATACTTTACGCTATAAATTTAATAGCGTTCCGGAAACTTTGATGCATCCAACTGACCCGATAAAATACCGGGGTTATTAATAAATGCAGTCGGGAACGTAAAATTTATCACATCAATCAATTTCTATAGAAATTCTTCTCGACCCATAAAAGCCTGACTCATAATTCACAGAGTTATCGCTGAATTCTCGCAATGATTTAACGACGTAGATAAACAACCAAATGTAAACAAAGTCGCGCCATAGAAGTTCAAGTACATGACTACAAACATTTACTACATCCAGATAAACTTTAGATTTCGAGCTAAACTCATAAAACTTTATACCCCGACGTTAACACTTTTACTGCTCTCTAATTAGATCTTGATGAACTTGTAAATAAAACGAACGGACATGAAAGTGCCATTGACGCTAACGGCATTTTAAAACAAAAAGACCTCCCGCCTCCTAAACAATGCTCTCATTCAAATGCCGATGCAAGAAACGTTTGAAAATCACTCACCATGCAACTCAGCATCTGCAGTTTCTGGACCACGGAACAATTCACTTCCAATGCACGGAACACATGAATTAATACATTCGAATGCGCGCAGATTATAAGGCACTGGACCGAAAGTTCACCCTTGTGGGACACCCGAAAGTTTTTATTCGATTTTCGATCGCGTGCGCACGAGTCGCTCGGCGCGTGGCTCTCAATAGCTGCCTGCTTACAACTGAACTATCAGTGACTGACTGGCTGACGGTGCGCCGGCGTCTCGCTTCGGTGTTTACTATACCCCATGTGCAGCATTATCAAACGCCTACCTTGAATTTCGTACTTTATGTGAAAGGAGTTGAATTGATTTTCGATTGCATCCACATTATGTTCCTTATCTGTGTTAGTAAGGCGGTTACTTGTATTTGTCGTTTGTATGAATGAAAAATAAACTTGTGTCTTCATAGAGCTTTCTGATGGTCGCCGTTCGTTTATGTTGTAACCTTAATTAATGTTTTGAACCGCTTGATATGTTAGCGTAGTCCTTATTGAGTTTTAAGTGTTTGTTTCGTTTAACAAGTATGATTCATTGTTATTTGCTTTTGACCTTTTTATTCTCATACTCGTATCATGTTCGTGTTAGAATTAAAAATAACATTTCATTGTACTATTTCCAGTCAAATATTATTTCTAGTGTTGCCCAATATTATGAATAGATCTCGTTTTTTAGTTATAATCGAATCACCAATTAAGTTGTTTTATCTTAATTTTGATTGAGTTATTAATTAAATTTAATGAGATAATATTTGTTTTGTTACGTCTATGATAGATCAATTATTGAGTTTTTTATAGCTATTCCTGTTTTTTAACTTAATTTAGTTAAACTAATTTGTTTTTAATCGTATCATGTTTTTATCATTATGTTAATTCAAAGAGATTTTGATACACACATTCATCTTTTATTGATTTAGCCAACACAACTTCAGATATTTTATTACTACACAAAATAGACACCTAAATATAATGTCATTTGCACCTATTGACTTACGTTACTTACATTATATTATTACTATTGTAATCCGCATTATGCAATACAATGACCGCCAATATTTTCCTCCATTCTAAAAGGATATACTATGACATTCACTCATTCTTTAAATTAATTAGTTATTATAAACACTGCATGGATTTCATTCCATTCTTCGAATTCTCCGAAGTCTGGTTCTGCCTTTGCAACTAAGTGTTTAAATTCACTGTCAATTGGACTTAGACCTAGAACTGTTGACTCAATCACTTTAGTTTGATACATGACCTAATCATAAGTGTGTCCAAAATAGATACATGAATCAATAACAACTATTGAATAAATAATAAAAGCCTTACAATTACCGTAATAGAGTTTAAAATAGATCGAAGGACCACCCTTGAAAATATGGGAATAATGCGCATTTATTTCCATGTATTACAATATATCAACTGCATGATTTGTTTAACGGAAAAATAGACTTTGATTAAAGTGAAATAGGGGATATTTTAGTGATTGTTGATGAAAGTACGTGTGTCGTTTAAATTTTTTTTGTTCCGTTTGAACTTGTTGCGTCTATTGTAGTTTTTTGAATGGGAATAATGAGAGGATTTCAATGGCTTGTCGTAATTGCTCGTATTTTTTCGTCTCTAGCACGGGTCGGTTTGGTGCGCTATTGTAGAGTTATACGATAGAGCGTGGTAGAACACGTGGGTTCATTTATTTAATTTTGTTTTAAATTAGCGTTTAAGTTTGAGTCTTTTGCTATTAGAAGATCAATTTTAATGCAAAATAATAATATGTATTTACAAATTCTATTCATGTTCAAATTCATTTAGATAGGTTCTTTATCTAAAGAGTCACGTACGTCATTTTTTAATCTACCGCGTTTTAGAACGGTTCATTCATCGTCATCACAACCTATAACTGTCTGTACTGCTGCTTTGCAAGGGTCTGCTGATAATGTGAAGGGTAGAGGATGACCTCTGTGAAGTCATATTTTCACATTTGAGAACTTTATTGAGAACTATAGCTGGGCCATTACAAACGTGCAGACTACGTCATCAATCATTTTCCCATATCTCTCGAATCTCCCATATCTCTCCCATAGTGTGAACGAGAGATATGATAAAATGATTGATGAGGTAGTTTACACGTTTGTAATGGCCCAGCTATAGCACTGCTTTCCTTTCATATCATAGTGTACAAGTAACGGCAAAAAATACAGTACTGACATCTAACACAATAACAACAACTGTCATGAAACTGCCGGATTCGAATTCAAACCTGCGATTGTCACGGCAGGTTACATCATTACTAACTGAACTACGATACTGATATCAGTGAGTGCTTAACACAACTGTCATAGTAGATAACTGAAATGCAAATCTATCGTATTAGAACCACTTAATAAACTTCTATTAGAGATATCATTATTCAATATCCGAATGTTAATACCGACCTTCTACTAAATCATTGATTTTATTTAAATGTCTTCGTCTACAATAGAGCAAAGAGATTGAATTACTGTTTCTGTCTTCAATATTCTTCCTCCATTGCACCAAAAGAAGGGTATTGTTTTTTAAGCGTATCTCTGTTTATTTCTTTGGCGCACTCTATAGTTCAAATCGCTTGACTGATCTATACAACTAAATAAAATTAAAGTGTCTGTTTGTAATATTAAATAACCGCTTTTTATTAAATGCGTAAACATGCCAAAATATAATTTTTTTTAATTTTTGTCGGCCTATTCGTTTGTCTGTTTGATCCGGCTAATCTCTGAAACGGCTGGACCGATTTTGACGGGACTCACTGGCGGGTAGCTGACGTAATAAGGAGTAACTTAGGCTATTTTTTTACTTTCGTTTCGGCATAGGTTTCCCGAAGCGAAGCGAGGGCGGGTCCACTAGTTTCACATATAAGATGTCATTTGATTCGTATTCATTATGGGAGTGTTCTATGGGTTATTACACCTCCCCCCTCCTCCGCATTCACCTTTTAAATCCCCTTAGACTCCATGTTATTTATCTGCTGTGCTGATAATATGTCATAACCAATTTCGTACTCTACTATGTATATTATATTCTGTTCCGGGTGAGTGTATATGATCTGTCATCGTTGTATCCAATCGAAAGTGACTGGTGCGAAAATCGGTCACATTCAGTTATATTCAATTGAAAAAGATAACGAGATATACTTGTTTAAACAGGTCATATTTCACAATAGTAGTTACTGTTGTCTACTCAATAACTGCTGTAATGTAAATTCGGACAGGGATATTTTTTTGCAAACTCTCTGAAATTTGGAAAATGAATATATTCTCGGGATGTTTATAAAAAAATAATTTGTGTGAAAAATTAGTTTTAGGTATTCATAGGACATTTAGAAGCTTGATGGTTTCCCTATGTACATTGTCTGTCTGTCTGTCTGTCCGTCTCTCCTGATTCTTTTTGCTTATCTTTCATAGTCGGTATTCCACAAAACGTTTTCCAAGCTATAAAAGTTTCCAGTACAAATAATATTGTAATTACTGTATTTATTGTCTTGTCTACAAGCTTATACTGTAGTAAATAACCTAGAACAAGTACTGTGTCTATCTCATAAATATCACGACCGGAAATCAAACTCGGAACTTCACTCTAGTGCAGGGCCATTATCAACTGGACTACAGGGTCGATACGTACGCCTTATATAATACTGATTTCTATAGAAGATTTGATTTTAAACTAGTACGATATATCTATAGAGATTTGGAACTGCATAGGATTAGTATTAATAAATTAATAATTAAATCTATATTTTCATTAAAGGGGCTCGACTTTTGGTACCGTTTTACGAGTAATGCAGACTTGTACGCGTTTGTTAATTGACATACCTAAATATGTGGTATAAATACATTTAATTAAGAAAACAAATGGATATTCACAGTCTCAATATTCCTCGTAAGTAATTATGTTGCGTTATATTTTCCCTAGATGGCGCTACGAATAGAAAGGAGAGCTCTAGTGGATGATGCGTCTTAAAACACATCAGTTATGAAATGAAATAGTATTTCTCAAATTGTTTATATAAATATGCAAACTAAATGTCAACTATATCGCTGTCTGTCTGTTGGTTAATATTAGATGTTTATTACCGGTAAATAGCTGAATGAAATGGCTCGTTATTGCATAATGATAGCAGTTATCAGTTACTTTAATGGTGATAGATATCATTTATTTATCTTTAGATTTATGAATGAAAGCTGAGATGTACACGTTGTTATTATTCGGTCGATGGGTAAAAGAGGTTTTTAATCGATATAGTTACCTATTAGATAAATTATAGCTATACTTATACCTTTTTTAAAAATATGTGCAGGGGAGTTTTTTTCCCTTTTTCTTCTCCTCCATACAAAAAAAAGACACATAATTTCTTTTTTTATAAAATAAATTAATCTCTTACTTTTCCATATCAGGTACTACGGCCAAGAGTTTTCATGTGTAACTTTAAATGAGTTTTCATGTCATTTTAATATCAATTATAAACATAAGTGGTAAAATATTTTACAGAACAACGCCTGCCCGGTCTTCCTCTTATAACACTGGATTATACGTCATAGTAACACGATGCTAATAAAATAGGTTATTGCATATTTCGTCATTAGAAACTTATCTAGTTTGGGGATGTGCGTATACTGGTATAGTGTCCCTACGGATATCATCACCCATTTCACCATATGCGACTAGATAACACTATCATTAGGACATTGAAGCTTCCGCTGCACCCAGATTTGTACTTCCATTTCCATGTTTACTTGTCTTACTTTGACATACTTTGATACTATTCTAGTTTTACTATAAGAAATACAGCGTTGCCAGATATATTTTGTAGTAAGTTGAGATTTTCGAAATTTTTTACCGAAAATAGCGCGACTTTTATGTCGAATGCAGGACATACTAAAAAGAAGTAAAAATTCAGAAGTTGTAGAAAAATGTACAAAGCCTCCCTTCTTATTAGCATTTAATTTTTTTGCTTTTCTTTTAATAACTTAGGTGCTTGAATCTGGTCGTTAGGTTACATTACAATGAAGACATTTTTCTTGCTAAAAAGAAAAACAAAAATTAAGAAAAGTGAAAAATAGTTTTGAAATTGACACCTTTCAGACAGGTAAGTCGAAAGAGTGTATAAAATCTGCTTTACTTGATGAATTATTATCGAATTTCGACTACATGTTTAAATGAGAATAAACTTAAACCCAAAATATCGAATCCTCTAGTACTCGTATGTTGAAAACTTGAAATACGTTAACCCTTATATCACGTGCATAAACTCGACAAACATTACCTTTCTTTTATCGAAATCGAAAAACAAAAATCTGAGTTATTCAAAATCTATTTTCCTTAATATTCTAAGCTATTGTCATTTATCAATAGTCAAACTAAAATTTGCCAAACGGGATGTGTTTTGTATGAGTCTTTCGTCACTTGACACAGTTCTTTCTCTAACCACGTCTGTAGTTACGTAGTTATCTTTAACCGATCCTTGAACTTGTGTTAACTAAGTGTTCCGCCGATGATTGTTGACATTCAACTGTTTTGGAACATGGAACATTTGGAACAATCTTCATGATTAGATTTTGAACCAGATATCATGAGGTGTTTTTCTAGAGTAAACGATGAGTACTTTCTGTTTTCGGTCTTGGTATAAGGTAAGGTGGGGTAAGACTAACACACGGGGCAAGACTAACACTGTCTATTATCTCGATACGTATAGCTTATTTACGAAATTCTTTCAGTCTGTAAGATAGTACAAACGTAAATGTTCTCGGCTAAAACACCCACATGTCGTTTCTTCAATAAGTGCATATCGAGATAATAGACAGTGTTAGTCTTGCCCCGTGTGTTAGTCTTACCTCACCTTACCTTAATTATGTTTGTGTATAGCGTTTTTTTTTTTCTTCATTAGTTTTGACTTAGCACTCTTTAGTTTTGTTCCTATTGGATAACAGATACTAGTTAAGATGGGAACTAAAAAACCACTTGTCCAATTAAGATGAAATGTAGAATGCCTGTAGCTTATACGGGGTCTGATCTAGATTAGTTTTTATCCCAGGAAACAGTTATGTTCTCGCGGGATGACAGGTAAAATGTATACTACTAGACTAGTATTTAATACACTTTGCACATAAAATAATCTAATAAGATAATAAATTAAGTTTGAGCAACTATGCCACTCTACAGATAGTGGAATTTATTTTAAAATTTAAAACTACTAATTAGATGTCACTGTTTTCCCTCCAACAGAGCGAGTGACGTTTATATTAGGTTTCAGAACTATCAATATGGCGGTAACGGACGCCTTTTGACGTAAAATTAAACTCATTTTCAAAAAGCAAAGGTAAGCAGGATGCAGAAGAATTTATTCCATAGTTTAACGCTACAAAAAACTTGGAGAAAAAAGTTTTCCAAAGAATTTTTAGACATACATAGATGTTACTGGTATATAATTATGTATGTCTATATACTATTTTATCACATCAAGATTGTGTCTGATACCATGGTACGGTAA